>CM025143.1:7987076-8002770 GCA_013467495.1 Gossypium gossypioides | reverse complement strand
TTTAGTAACTACTGCACAGGTGGACAGACTTATTATGAACAGTGAATTAACTTTTAAAACTAAATTTTTTATGCCCCGAACTTTTATGTTAAGTCAAGTAATGCCTCATGCTCGAATCCGGCAACAGTCTCGGGTAAGGGGTGTTACACAGCATGACCCAAGAAGCTTCTGATTCCTTTTATTGAACTGGGTGGTGGAAAACTTTTCAGTGACTTCTATTTTTTCTTTGCCAATGGCAATTCCTTTCTATGAAATCTTGTGGCCCAAAACAATGCCTTCACAAACCATGAAGTGACGCTTTTTCCAATTCAGCACAAGACTTATTTCTTAACATCAGAAAAGTACTAACTCCAAAATTTTCAAACAGTGTTCAAAAGTGTCACCAAACACCGAGAAATCATCCATGAATACTTCAAGGAACTTCTTCACCATGTTGGAAAATATTGCCATCATGCAACGCTAGAAGGTTGACGGGGCATTACATAACCCAAATGGCATTATTTTGAAAGCAAATGTTCCATAATGAATGGTGAATGTGATCTTTTCTTGATCAGTAGGAGATATGGAAATTTGGTTGTACCCTGAGTAGCCATCTAAAAAATAGTAGAAGGCTTTCCCTACTAGTCTATCCAGCATCTGATCTATAAAAGGAAGGGGGAAATGGTCCTTGTTCGTTGCTTTGTTGAGTTTTTGATAATCTATACAAACTCTCCAACCTATGATAGTAAATGTGGGAATGAGTTCGTAGTTATCATTGCTGACTATGGTGACCCCTCCTTTCTTGGGTACACACTAAATAAGGCTCACCTAAGAGCTATTAGAAATTGAGTATATAATTCCGACATCCAACCATTTGATAATCTCCTTCTTAACTACTTCCTTCAAGACATGATTCAGTCTCCTTTGTTGTTCAATAGATTTGCCATGGCAATCTTCAAGTATTATTTTGTGCATGCAGATTGCTGGGCTGATTCCTTTGATATATGCAATTGACCATCCTAAAGCTTTCTTGGATTCTTTTAAGACCTTCAATAATTGCATCTCCTAGTCTGTTGTAAGCTCGGCAAAGATAACTATAGGCAGTGTATCATTATCTCCAAAGTAAGCATACTTCAAATACACTGGTAATGGCTTCAAATCCAGCATAGGTGGATCTTCTATTGACGAGGGAGGAGGGTTGAAAGAGCGACTTGATAAGTCCAATGATTGAAAGCTCCTTCTGCATCCATTTTCAAACTGCTAAATTCCCATCAATTCTCTATATTTTTCAGTTAATTCTATTTCATTTATTCGATAGAGTTTGCATCAAAATTATTGTGCACATGTCCCACAAACTCTTCTTAAATTACAATGTCAACAAATTCTACAGCTTGGCATTCTTCATCTAGGTTTACACACTTTAAAGTATCAAACACATTAACTTTCAACTATTGATCATTAATTCTCATGGTTAACTCAACTTTCTGTACATCAATCAGTGTTCTACCAGTTGCTAAGAAAGGTCGTCCAAGTATTATAAGTACCTTTTTATCTACTTTACATTCCAAAATAATAAAATCTGCTGGAAAGATGAACTTGTCAACTCTTACCATTACATCTTCAATTTTACCTTCTGGATGGACATATGATCTATCAACTAGTGGTAGTGTGAATGTAGTAGGTCTTGCCTTTCCTATCCCAAGTTTCCTAAAAATAGACATAGGCATTAGATTGATACATGCACCTAAATCACATAATGCTTTGCCTACATAATGGTTTCCAATCGAGCAGGGTAGAGTGAAACTCCCTGGATCTTTTAATTTTGGTGGCATTCTGCTCTTCAATATTACTATGCACCCTTTAGTAAGAGCAACGGTTTCAAACTCCCCTGACCTTCTCTTCTTGGATAGGATATCTTTCATAAATTTCACATAGGCATTTTTTCTAATGCTTCCACCAAATGTATGTTGATGTGTAATTGCTTCAAGACCTCTAGAAATTTCTTAAATTGAGCATCTTGTTTTGATTTTTGGAAACCATGGGGAAAAGGTGGTGGCGGTTTTCCTTCAATTTGTTGAGGTTACTTTGCCATGAAATTTTTATTGGCTTTACAAGATGAATTTGCTTCTATATTCTTTTTTTCTACTCCCATTATTTTTGTTTGTTCTACTACTGAATCAAAAGTTGTGCTTTCAGGAACTTTTGAACTTTCCTCCTCAGTAAAGCCATCAGTTACAACTCCTGGCAGCTGAGTGCCACTTCGGAGTGTTATGGCCTTACATTGTTCCATTCCTTGAGATCGAGAACTTTCTGTGTCACTAGGCAATGCTCTTTGTTGTCTAGAACTTAATGTTGTGGCAATTTGTCCTACTTGATTCTCTAGAGCTCTTAAGAAAGCTGTCTGGCTCTAAATAATTGTATCATTCTTAGCCATATACTTTTTTAAAGGAGCTTCCATAGTTGATGTTGAAGATGACGAACTTTGTTGCACATTTTTCCGCGACATTGGTTGACTGTATCTAGGTGGTACACCAGCCACATTCTGTCTATTAACAGTGCTATGATTAAAATTTGGATGTTGTTTCCACCCTGGATTGTATGTGTTGGAGTAGGCATTGTTGTTGCTATGATTAAAATTCCCCATGTAATATGCAAAGGCTGGATTGGATGGGAATTCATCAAAAACATAATCTTCTCCATAGTATACGCATGCTAGTTCTACAACCTTCATCTCCTGCACTGTAGAGGGGTTTTTCAAAGTTTTAATCATCTTTGTTAAAGATGATACTTGAGCTGTTAACGATGTGATCGCATCAAGTACCATTGTTCCAGCAACTCTTCTACCAGTACCAACTCTGGTAGTGGGGTACTGATAATCATTATTTATTATTCTTTCCAGAATTTCATATGCTTCATTGTAGGATTTTTCAAGCAATGTCCCATTAGCAGATGCATCCACCACCATTTGCATATGAGCATTTAATCCATTGTAGAACATTTCGATCTGTGTCCAATGCTGAAAATCATGCATCAGGTAATTTCTAATTAATTCCTTGAAACACTCCCATGCTTCATATCATATCTCATCTCAGATTGCCTGAACGATGTAATGTCGTTCCTAAGCTTGGCATTCATGTTGGGAGGATTATACCTAAGCAGAAATCTCTGACATAGCTCATTCTAAGATACCACCGTACTTGATGGTAACGCATTCAACCATGATCTGACACAATCTCGCAATGAATAAGGGAACAATTTTAATCTAAAGGCATATTTAGGAACACCCTACTGCCTGAATGAGTCATAGACTTCAAGAAAAAGTCTCAAGTGCAATCTTGGATCTTTAGTAGGTAGACCACTAAACTGCCCTATCGTTTGAAGCATCTGAAACATTACTGGTTTTAATTCAAAGTGTTGAGCTTGAATATGTGCCCTAACAATTCCTGGATTTAGATCATCCAAAATAGGCACTATATGTTCTCTGATGGGTCTGTCTCTGTCATCTATAATTTGAGGAATATCAACATTCATTTTCTTCTGGAGTACTTGATCTTCTCTAATTAGACCATTTATAATCCTATCCATTTCTCTTAACTCTTTTCTTCTTCACCTTAATGTCCTTTCAATTTCAGGATCAAAAAAATATTCTGTATCCTCTTAAATACTTCTTCTTATGCACTAATACAAACCTGAAAAATCTAATAAAATACTAATTAACTACTCTAACAAGAATAATAACAAATCAACTTTTCACCAATGTTGCCGATCCCTGACAACGATGCCAAAAACTTGTTGCGTGTAAATAACTAATGCAATTATGCAAGTGTACACGTCATTCAAGTAATAAAGTGATAAGTAAGTATTGTCTGTACAGGGATCAAAAATTGGTAAGAAATTGAGCAAGTTATTATAAATCCTATTAACTATGCTAAATAGCAGGAAATACTCTCATGTTGAATAGGATGTTTATATAATGAATTAATGAAATCAAATGCTGAAAACAAAAAAAATGATATGGCAAATAAAATGTAGTGGAAAATTACAGATAAAAGCAAGGGTAATTCTATTATTGAATGAATAGGGCTGGAATTATTTAGATGAAATGCTCATATCAAAACAATACCATGACAAAATATTGTCTAATCAACTACTCAAAGAGTCACTACTGTAACTTGCCTCTTTTGATAGCTAGATCTTAAGATAAAAATCTAAGTTACTGTATGTCTACAGAACTCTGGATTAATAACTACAAGGAATGTTCTTCTCCACAAAACTCTCAACATCTATGTCTAGAGTGCTACGAATAATCTGTCTAGTATTCGCTTGCGTCAAATGATTCAAGGTCCAGTATATTTAAACCTTTTCAAAATTTAAAAATACATCAAAGAACACAACACACAATCAACTATGTCTAGAGCTTGCATGCATATATTTAAAATAAGCATAAATCGAATGAAACAGTGACATAGACAATCTCAAATCATAAGCATTAAAGTTGATAAATCATTCACCCAAATAAATCCAACGCAGAAAAGATTTATTTCATAGATGGAAAATTTAACACCAAAATAAAATCATTCATCAACATTCTCAAAATAAGTTTGAATCATAGAAATTAGGAAAACAAAGGCAAAGATGTAGGATTTCTCGCCACACTCCAGTTTCTCTCTGATCTTCAGGTTGCTCGTGAACCCAGGGTAGATGTCTCTTCCCTTTCTTCACACTTGTGCTCTGCTGTCTTAGCTGCTACCCTTCTCTTTCTCTGGAATTCTCCAATGGAGTTCTGCTCCGCGCAGAGAGAAACTTCTATCACCAATTTTTCTATTACGCTAATTCTCCTCTTCTTCTTTTTTCTTCTTCTCTCTCTTTCTTTTATTGGGTAGATTCGTCCCACCGCAACACACATTTTTCATTCCTCTTTTCAAGTTGATTTTTTGGTACATGCACAACTGGCTGAAAGTGACGTGGATAGAGTGTCGAGCCATCTTCCTAGAATTGCCATGAAAATTTTGTTGGCAATCAATCTCACTATTTGCCATGGCAATTTTTTACTTCCTTTATTTTCCCTCTTCATCTTCTTCCTCTTCCTGCACCTGTGTTCACACAAAATCATACCTTTCCACCTCAAGTGATAAAAGTAACAACTAATGACCATTATATCTTAATCCAAGCTTTGTTATGCAATGTTCTAAAAATATCTTAAGAAAGTGAATGCATTCACTTAATTACTACCAATTAATTTCATTTAGAGGCCTTAAATATAACTCTTTTCAAGAGTTATTTGAGGGGATAGTGAACAAGTGGAGTGGCGTAATAAGAGAAGGGCAAACCCTGTTGGTTCTATTACTGCAGTGGTTGAAGCTTCAAATTCTCCAAGTTCTCTGATGGCAAACTTACCATCTATTCCCCTTTCTAGCTCGCCGACTACCATTAATGAGGATACTCCCCATCCTACCCTTCATGTCTCTCATTTTATGCCTTTTATCGGAGAAGCTCCAGTTGGAAGTAATGGAGGTTCATTTCCGTGGCATGAAGATTTGAGCTCGCAGAAGTAACCTTATAATCCCGATGATGTGGCCTTTGGATGGGAAGCTTCTGTGCCAGAGGCTGTGAGGCTAAGCAGTGCGCGATTACCCCCAGCATCAAGCCTGCCCTCATCGATGTGATTTCTGCTTTGTGAGGCTAAAATGATTGGGTGGAGGTATGAAGAGGTCACTAGAAGGAGCTTGGAGAGACTAACGTAGAGTTGGCTAGGGTTCGCGAGCTGTATCTCAAGGTGAGGGAGGAAAATGAAATCATTAATAAATAGAATATGGATCTTATAGAGCGTCTGGTTGTTGCTGAGATTAAAATGGAGGGGATAACCTGCGAGGTGGTGGCTGAGAGGCAGAGTAATGAGGTTGCACAAGCTGAGGTAAGAAGGATAACTGAGGAGCATGCAACCTCCCTCGAGAAAATTATTAGGGAGTGTTAAGACTAGGTGGAGGCCACTATACGGAAGTAGTTTGAGGCCCTGAAAAAGTTCAAAGAGAAAACAACTGAGAATGTCTTAAGTTCTATTTCGAATTTGAAAACGAACATACTACTGCACGCTTAAGTTGCTAGTGGCCCCTTCGATGCACTTAATGGGTAGATATGAGCGAGTTGGGTTTTGACATGCTTTTTCCTTCTAGCGATGCGTGGAACTCATTTATGTCCACCTTGAAGAACTTTCCAGATTTTTACTTAGAGGAGGACCCAACTGGGAATGAAGATGTGGCTCCCTCTACTGCAAGTGATGACATTGCCCCTTTTGATAATACAAACCAAGGCGCTGATGGAGTAGATGGGAATAACATATCTTAGTCAATTTTTATTTGTCGTTGTTTTATTATTTTTTATGAAATGATAATTTATGATTGCAGAAGTCTATTCTTGGTAGTCTACTGCCATATTTTCTTTTGCGAGCTTATTACATTTGTCATATAGCTATATTGTTATCATAAATGCTAAAACTTTCAAAAATCACTGGCTACAAGTTGTTCGAGACTTAATGAGATAGTTAGCTGGGAATATTAATCCACGAGCAGCGTTATATTTGAAAAATTTTTGAAAATCAGCTGGGGATGTGAGTCTGCGAGCTGTTTTATACTTAAGAAAATTTTGAAAAGTAACACAGCTGTGAGTTTTTAGTTTTTGCTAATTGCGTTGAAGGCTGTGACTTTTTGCCTGTGAGCCTTACTATCAAGGCTGGGAGCTTTTCACTTGCTAACTGTGTTGGAGGCTGCGGCTCTTTGCCTGCAAACCTTAATATGATAGTTGACAGCTTTGCTCTCTCTAACTACGTTTGAGGCTGTGGTTCTTTGCCTACGAGCCTTAATATGACAACTGGGAGTTTTACTCTCGCTAACTATGTTGGAGGCTGTAACTATTCGCCTGCGAGCTTTAATATGAAAGTTGGGAGCTTTGCTCTCACTAACTGCGTTGGAGGCTGCAGCTCTTCGCCTGCAAGCCTTAATATGACAGTTAGGAGCTTTACTCTCTATAACTATTTTGGAGGTTACGACTCTTCGCATGCGAGCCTTAATACTACAGCTGGGAGCTTTGCTCTCACTAACTGTGTTGGAGGCTACGACTCTTTGCTTGTAAGCCTTAATGAAAGCTGGGAGCTTTGTTCTCGCTAACTATGTTCAAGGTTACGACTCTTCACCTGTGAGCCTGAATACGACTCGAATGTTGTCGGGAAAATTTTTTCATTCATAGGATAATGAGTTATACGTATTTTTTTTGAGATGCCGCGCATTACAAATTCATAGTATCATTGTGCCCTCTATTGTTGCTAGCTTATATGCTCCATAACCTATTTTTTCTATTAGTTTGTACGACCCTTCCTCATTGAGAAGTGGATAGATTGGCCTATGTATTTCTTAAGACAAGATCACCCACTTGGAATTGCTTGTTTCTGACCTTGGAATTATAATAACGAGCTACCTGTTGGGCACATGTTGCGTTTCTAATTTTAGCTGCTTCTCTAAGTTCATCAATCAGATCAAAGTTGAGCTTGGGGGCCTCTTGATTATCTTCATCATGAAAGTCTTGTGTTTTGTACAACCTCAAACTAATTTCTGCGGGGATTACAGCTTCTGCACCGTAGACCAAAGAAAAAGTTGTTTCTCTTGTCGTAGTGTGGGGTGTAGTTCATAGGGACCATAAAATTCCCAGTAGTTCTTCCAACCAGACGCTCTTAACTTCGTCAACTTTTTTTTTCTTGAGGGCTATTAGTCTGTGGCGTTTTCATTGAGCTTTGAGTTAGAGCTATTTGGAGGTCAGTATAATTTTTTTAAATTTTCCTTGAAACTGTGTGTTGTTGTCCGTGATGATCGTACGAGGTATCCAAAACCTGAAGATAATTGATTTCCAAAGGAAAGAATCCATCTGCTTTTCTTTGATGGTTGCCAAAGCTTCAGCTTCAATCCATTTGGTGAAATAGTCTACAGTCACTACTATGAATTTCTTTTGTGCCATGGCTGTAGGCAATAGACCAAGGATATCAATCTCCCAAGTTGCAAATGGCCAAGGACCTAGCATGACTTGAAAGGGCTTCACCGGTTGTCGCTAGACTTTGGCATTCTTTTGGCAGGAATTACACGTGCAAACTAACTGATGGGCGTCTTCTTGGACTGTAGGCCAGTAGTACCCTTGTTTAAAGATTTTCTATGGGAGCAATCTCCCTCCTAAGTGATCCCAAAATTCCCTCATGGATCTCTCTCATAACGTACTCCACTTAAAATGGCGATAGACACTGCAATAGTGGATGCAAAAATCCTTTTTCTATACAGTACACCCTCCAAGAAGGTGTATCTATCAATCATTGGATAAAACACATTTTCTTAATTCATCATGTAATGAGTTTGCAATATTCAAATATTTGATTCATATATTGGGGGTTTAGAAAATATTTTTAATTTTTGATAATGGCATACATCGTAGCCTTGCGATGTAGTTTTGCGAGCTTTTTTCTGTCTCAGTTGTCTTGTTCACCTTAGAGCGTGCGAATTATTGGAGCCATCTAGGTCTCCTCTTAAGCTATACAAAGTATGCGGGGCATGTCATAGCTTGGGGTTTCCCAATGCTTGAGTAGGACATTTCCTTTTTGTTCGATGATGATTGAGGATGCCAATTTTGATAAAGCATCGGTGCGCGTGTTGTCACTTCTCTTGAGCTGTTTAATTTGAGCTTTGTCTAATCTTGTAAGCAATTGAGTTGCCATTGTATGGTGTTTTTAGCACTACTTCTTTCACATCGTATTCGCCATTCATTTGTTTTGCCACCAGCTGTGAGTCTGTGTGGATAATCAGATCCTTTGCTTATAATTGGCATGCTAATTGCAATCCTGATACCAAGGGCTTCATACTCGATGATGTTATTCGATGTTTGGAATCCAAAGGACAGTCCGTACTACCATTCATTGCCACTTGGGAAGATTATGAGTGCACCTGCTCCTGATCCTGTTTTAGCTGTGGAGCCATCAACATAAACTAGCCAACTTTTTGAATTGTCAGTTGTATGTGCACTTTCTACCGGGGTTAGCTAGTAAACGACGTTCAACAAATGATAGAGAAATTTTAGTATAAAATATGGAGCACATGGTGCTTCATCATAAAATATAACTTATTGAATCGTTAGCATGTCATGCTTCATCAAAAAATGTGATGTAACAGATAAAGTTGTTAACATTCATCAATGTTCATACAATGTACAATATTTACAGGATATACATCATCCAACATTTCGAATTGTAACCTACATTACGTACTGTGTTGACAATTCTTTCAAAGGAACACTCCACTATGAAATCAACTAGCACCTATCCCTTTATCACGGTTTATGAGGCGAAGTCTATCCTGTATTCAGCGAGCCTAATAATCCAACTCGTTACCCTTTATGAAGTGTTTACCTTGGATAGCACCTCCTTAATAGGCTGATTGGTAACAATAACAACTATGGGCTTGGAAGTATGGTTGTAACTTATAAGCTTCAACAATCAAAGCACAAATACACCTTTCTATTTTTGAGTATCTTAGTTCGCCATTTTGGAGTACCTTACTGACGTAATATACCAGGAATTGGTGGATACCCTTTGATTTAACTAGTACTGCTACAATTTTTTCTTCCAAGGTAGCCAAGTACAGATAGAGTGTTTCTCCTACCTGAAGCGATTTCAGCAGTATAGGGGAGGTGAGGAATAGTTTCAGTTCCTCGAAGGCTGCCTGACACTCTTCTATCCATGAAAAGGAAGTTCTTAGAGCTTTCAAGAAAGGAAGGTACTAATATGCCATCTTCGAGATAAATCTACTCAATGTTACCTCTCTTCCCGTGAGACGTTGTATGTCCATAATGGTCTGTGGAGGAGACATTTCCATGATTGCTTGGATTTTTTCGGCTTTACCTCCATTCCCCTCTCCGAAAACATAAAGCCTAGGAACCTGTTGGCTCGCACCCTAAAAGCACACTTATCTGGATTCAATTTCATGCTGTGAGCTTTTAGGACTACGAATGTCTCCGATAGGCTTCGCACATGCTCCCTCATGGACTTGTTTTTCACTAATATGTCATCAATGTAGACCTCGAGGCCGTAACCTATCTAGTTCTTGAATATCCTATTTACTAACTTTTGATAGGTTTCCCCGGTCTTCGTCAGAAATTTATTTTTCATACAGAATGTTGCGACCACCATCCCCGCCATCCTCATTATCAGTCTCCCAAAAATGGGGCTGTATGCCATTGGATGGTCCACCACATAGAACTGAACATATTCCGTGGTGGTGTGCTCTCCATCCCCAAGGTGACTGGCAAGGTGATTGAGCTTTTCACCTCGATCAAGTGGTTTGTAAAACTGTATAATGAACTAGCTCTATATAGCACCTGTTCTTTTAGTCCCATCTTCCGATACACTTCCCAAGATAGCAACTCCACCGCACTTTCGCTGTCAACAAGTATCCTCTAAACCTCAAAACTAGTGATTGTTGTTGAGACCACCATCGAGTCATTTTCGTCCTCATTGCGGATCAGTTCTTCATCGTCGCCAAACTTGACACTCCATTTTTCCTATCAGCGTGGCCTCTTGGGAGCACTAACTAACATCACTTCTCATATGTGCCCTTCTTTTTGTGTTGGAACTTGCCCAGTTATCAACCGTACCTACAGTCACATGGATGGTGCCTCTAACTTTTCGTTACCCCCTAGGGTCATTGTGTGAGCTCTAACCTTGCTACAACCACTCAAATTCACGTATTCTACGAGCTATCCATTTCGAACTACTTCCTCTATGGAATCTTTTAGTGTACAGCAATCCTCGGCCGTGTGCCCCATGTTGTTGTGGAAAGCACATCAGTCTCTCGAGTTCGCCCTTCTCCCAATACTTCTCATTGAGAGTGGCTTGGGAAAGATGTCGAGGCTCTTAACCTAGCTGAGGATGTAAATGCCGTAGCATTTAGGGGGTGTAAGCCTCAAACCTTCCCTGCGAGGCGTATCTCATGGCGGGTTCTTGCTAGGGCCTCTATGGAGTCCTGAAGGTATCACCCTGGGCTTGATTCCTTTTTAGCCTGTCATTTCTTACTCGTAATGATTGGCCAAGAGAACCTTGTCGGCAACGGGGTCCCTCTCTATTTCAAAACTGCCTGGCGTCCCTCTGAGATGTGGCACATGATGCTCTCTTTATTTCTTTTGCTTCAGCAAACTTTTGAGCTTGCTTATACAAATCAGCTAGACTCAATGGTCTGTTATCCATAAAGGAATATTGTACATGGTCGTTCTGCACTCCCATGATGAAGGCATATATTGACCATTGGTCCTCCAAATTTTTTATGTTGAGGGTCGCTGCATGGAATATTTTTACGTAATCCTGAAGGGACTCGCCTTCCCTTTGCCTTATTGACACCAGGCCCATAGGCATATTCACGATTGCCTTATGGGCCCTAAATCTGCCCAAGAACATCTGACCCAACAATGAGAAGTTTCAAATCGAACATTGCGGAATGGAAAGGTACTAGTCCTTGGCACTCCCTTTAACTGTTGTAGAAAAAGCTTTACATTTCGTCACGTCTGATGCTCCCAGCACATTCATATAGTCGTTGTACTGCATTAGGTGAACGCGCGGGTCCCTTCTTCCCTCGAACATATCTTTTGGGACCTCGAACTCACGTGGTAAACTTACTGTTATGGTTTCGAGGGTTAATGGGTTATTAAGAATAACCAGTCCATGTCTTGTGATTCAGGATGAAACGCCTGCACGTCTCTCCCTAGCTCATCCATCTCGCTTTGCCATTCTTTCGTTGGGGCATGATCCTACGTGTTTATGTTATCCTGGGAACTAGAGTTGTCAACATGCACCTTCTTTCGCAACTCCTCATTCTGCTTCAACAGCTCCTATTGGAAAGCCTGTTGTTCTACAAACAGTGTTTCCTTAGCAGCCATCTATTCCCTCATGAATTTCATCTACTCTTAGAGGACCAAGAACTGCTGTGGGGGTGCCTCTTGGCTGGGAGGGAGTGGCAACCCTTGACTGGTAGAGATGTTCACGTTTAAAGGACTAGAAGCTCCCCCATAAACTACGTTGCCAAGGTTTTCTGGTATATCGATAAACCATCCGGTAAATTAGCCTGTTTCATTGTGATGATCGCCAGAACCTGATACTCCGAGCTATCCTGATGAAGAGTTGTAGGGGAAATTTTTACTTGAGTGAGCCATTTGTTTTTTAAAACTGAAGAAAACTTAATCAAACTTCAAAAAATCTGATGATCAGAAGTCTATCCACGCTCACTGCACCAATTGTTGAGTAATATTTTCTCGTGTCTTTATTGATGAAAGTGTTTGGGTATTTAAACATGTTATTGATATTATTACAGCTCAAGATAAGGCCCCATTATTTTTTCTAGACTCCTCTACCTCTAGTACTAACATTCTCTGTGAACTCTAGGTTTTCTAGGCATGTCTCTACGGAGCACGCGGTCCTTTCTGTTCTTGGGACTGACATTCTAGGCAAGCTCCATATTTTCTGAACACGTGTCTGGGTGGCCTGTGGAGAACGCGGTCCCTTCTACTAGCTCCCTGGTGTATGTGAGCTGAGACAGTGGCCCTCCTTAGGTTCTTGCGAGTTGGGTCTATGACCTTGCGTTGCGAGATGGGTCCTTGGTTTTGCCTTGCAAGTTGAGTCTACGAACTCACCTTGTTGTCCTCTCGTCATTTTGATGTCAAACTTACAAATTTAAAATTTCAAAATAATTCTTCAGTTCAGGGAGACAATCTAAAATAATAATTTTTAAAAAATAACTTATCATACTTGACTCTCTCATATCTCAAAGTATAAATCAACCAATGCATCCCAAAATAGAATTAATAAAAACTTTAAATTAAAAAAAATTACTTCAATTGCAGTTATGAGAAAAGTACTTAAAAAAACAACAATTTAAAGATTTTATCGCATAAACATGTTAACAACCTCCCCACACTTAAGATGTACATTGTCCTTAATGTACAAAATATTATAGTCACAGAATAAGCACAATATCATAAAGGAGGGAGAGAACTGAAACTGCCCTGAATATGGATGAATTTGCCGGAATACGGAAAACCAGAACTATGGGCAATTCTAAATGAAGTACATTTTTCCAAGCAAACTAATAAGAAAATAGACAGAAATAAATAAGATAAAGAGATAATAAAATTAAAAGAAGACAACCGATAAAACAAGAAAATATAAATTTCAGAATAAAAAAAAATTAAAACAAAAATAGTCTCACAAATAAAATAAAAGAACTAAAATAAAAATAAATAAAGTAGAAAACTAAATCAGGTAAGTGATCGACGCGTGGGAGGTGTCAGAATCGCGAGACGTATGATCGGGAGGAGAGATATGGAAATGCTGGCATATCTACTGCATATACATCTTAATATGATCAATCCACTCTAACTGTCGTTACTCGAAGAGGTCAACCCAAGAAAGTGTTGTTGTCTAAAGCGCTAAAATCGCTCAAAAATATCGTCAAGTGCAACAGTAGGCGCAATAGTAGGGGGATTGATTGAAGGACTTGGAATGGGTCATGGTGATGGTGGGGGTCATCGTTTAGAGGCTTATCATCTACATGCTACTGACTGAGCTGAAGCAACACATACTGATTATCGAAGGATCCAAGCTGATGAGCGACCATCCTCATATGTTTCGTAACATTTAAACCTTGTGGTGTCATGTCCCAAACCAAAGTAAGAGTACCAATCTACTCGGGGTCTCGAGGAGGCCAAATTAACGAGCTAAACGTGTTACATAAGGACCCATACAGAGGGGTCCTCTCCGTGATCGCTCACTTTGATTACGACAACACTGGGCTATGAAGTGCACTAGATCAATTAGGTGTTGCCTGTGCATGCCACATAAGAAGTATGCATCTAAGGTGCCCACAACGCTCGTACTCTCCTTTTGTCCAGTCAAAGTATGAGCTAAAATGGCGTGAATCACATGAGTGATGCACTTGTAAACCACATGAGTGATGCAGTTGTAAACCTACTAAAAATTTGACTAACGCAAGTGCATCTATCAATTAATAGTATAGTTACGGTAAGCAAAGATATCGTTCCCATAAAGACTAAAAGTACTAGTAATTACTATCTTTCTATTATTTAACCGATAAATTCAAATGTTTGGTTGAAAACTAAAAATAACTGAATTAATTCCTAATAAACACGACAAAAAACAATTTAGGAAAATAATCGAATAATAACCAAGAAGGGAAACAGTACCCATGAGAGAATTCATCTAGATTTCATCTGTCATTATCAATCTAAATTACGTAATTTCTTCACTTAGTATATTGATTCGTAGAAATCCCTAAATTATGCTAATATCTTTCTTCAAGAATAAGAGCAACTGACTCTAGGTTGATTAATTTAAATTTTTTTCTAATTAAAACACATATTATTGCATTAACTCAATCCATAGATTCCCCTATTAGATTTGACTCTAAGCATTTTGTCTTTGTCCATATTTTTGAACCTTTTTAACTTCTTGGCAAGGATGATAACCTTTTCATCATCTTCATCCTTATTATTGCTTTCTTCATGGATGGATGTGTTGGAAAAATCAATTTAGAAACCAATTATTTTAGGTACAATGAAAGTTTTAATTTTTTTTAAATCGAGCCATTGTGTAATTTATAGCAATAAACCTATTGACCGAAATAGTACCTATACTTTGTATGAAGTAGTTAAGTCAATCACAAATTTTAATCGATTGACCTTCTCCTCTATCCTTGAACCACAAATTGCCTCCAGTGTGAGCTTGAGCAACACGAACCAAATCATAGAATGAAAATTTTTAATTAACTTTTAGTAGGAAACTTAATTTTTCTCTATAACTGATAACTATGCAGTTTTCCGTAAAATAGAATTTATTGTATAAAATAAAATTCCACTACTGTTTGGAATATTAATGACATCTATGAAGTGTTGTAAATTTTTCAACCAATAGTTCTTATTTATGGAGAAAAAGTACAAGAGTTCTGTTTGAGTAAGGTCTGATTAAATATAATTAAATAGAAAAAACACAATACTATATTAGAACAATAGCACAGATTGCGGCAACACCCCTAGTAAAACACTAAGGTTTGCTGCCTTCAACATAGTATAAGGTCGAGTTGGGCTTTCTTGTATTGAATCCAATTATATGTGCTTCATGAACTTTAATCCAACACTTATAATTTATCCAAAAAAATATTTATTTTCTATTACCCAAAATATTATTTATTTAATTTAATTAATTTTCTTTAAATTAATTTCTCAACCCAATTCCAATTTCGTTAAAGTCATTTTAACTTTATTGTATTAGAATCTATAAAGAAATATATTTAATTGTTTAATTCGACAAATTCATAATGACTAATTAATTTAATTCCTTCTTCAAACTTCAATTATTAAATTATAATTAATTAAATAATAATTTGAAGAAATTAAATTAATTTCTAAGTCATTTTTGTACTTAGCGAGAAAATGCATTTATTGTAGATAGCAGTACATGTGATTTATTTTTCTTACTTCGTCATTTTCATTCATTCCATATTATTTGGTTCTAATGCAATTCATTTCTAGTTATCTTGAGCTAGAAAGAGACCGATTGAGCATATATAATTTGTAACAACTCAATTTTCAATAGTGTCAAAAAAGGCGGCTTTGGAACCCCATTTCC
>CM025143.1:7970758-7983348 GCA_013467495.1 Gossypium gossypioides | reverse complement strand
CGATAACTCGATACTTACTTATTACTTGATAACGACTGTGTACACTTGCACAAACCCGAGCGTTACAAGAATCAAACTCACTCGTTAGAAGTTGGAATCGAGACTATTGTAAACAAAATTACAAAGGTGTGGGGATTTATTTTTGTTAACAATGGTTGATATCATATTTAATCAAGATAAATATATTATTTCAAATAATTAATTACTGTTTAAATAATTATCTAAAAAGTGATATTGGGTGAATACTTTAAGTGTTCGTATGGATTGGTAAAAATTTGTTAAAAGAGGATTTCAAGTAGGTGTTTCCAAAACTTCAGATCTGTGATGAAATATGGGGTTGTGTGACTTTTCTGTTAAAAATATTGATGTGTGATTTCCTTACACTCATGACATGCGAAATATGGTGATTTGGATAATACGTGTATTGTAAATATGATGTTACTACATTGATATTTTGATTTGTATGTGATTATGAATATTCTGATTATGATTCACATGATAACCATACTATTGTTCTACCTATGATTTGCATGTTAAGCATGTCACTGTGTTAAACTGAAAATAAATTTGATTCGCATGTAAAGCATGCCTACTATAAAATATATTCTGTATGTCATATCACATGCATATGGTTGAGATAATGTGTGCAGAGGAAGTATTTGACAGTATATCTGCAATTTTTGGTGGCTTGACCACAATATTCTGTATCTAGAAATATATTTGCAATTATCTGGTGGCTCAACCACAATATTTTGTTTCTGGCAGCTCAACTGCATTATCTGGTGGCTTGCCCACAATATTGGTGTGTTATTGGATGGATAAGTTCTGGAGAACTCATTATGATGTGTAGCGGAGATGGGTAGGATCTATTTTCTGAAATATTTGCACTAATTTTGAAAAATAGTTGCATTGACATTGTCATTATGCATTCTGATAAATGTGATTTTGTGAACTAAATATTGTATGAATATGATATGCTTAAACTGATGTTGTTATGAGTTAATTTTTGTTATTATGAATTGCAACCCACACTGGGCTTTTTAAGCTCACTCTTTTTAGTTCTGACTTTTCAGATAATAATCGAGGATAGGATGGGCTTGACTTACGGAAGTGCTCTCGGTCATTTTCAGAAAAACTTATATATTTGGTACTTGATATACTTTGGGGTGTGTTATTATTTTTGTGGACTTTGGTTTGAGACTTTCTTTTGGACCTTGGATTTATTTTGGTTTTTGGTTGGTTTTGTAGGACGAACAATCTAAACTATCACTTACGAGTTTTATGAATAATAATTGAATGATGGATTTTTCACAATGATATTAATCCAGCACAACAATAAAGTTTTCGCATTCAATACTTTGATTTTCAAAACTCAACACTACTTATTTATTTAAACTAAAATTTTACTAGATATATCAAATCTAAGTTTTTCAAAATGACGAACTAGTCTAGTTCTGATATTTTCCACTGTGATAGTTATTTCAAATATGATGATTTCTGAAAACCATAAATACTTGAGTTTTTCTAAAATAGACAATTTCGATAAAATCTTTCAAAAGAAAATTATAGACAATATTTGGTTTCTTTAACTGAAATCACATGATGCTTTTAAAAAAAGGACAATTATTGTGAGATAATAGTTAAATGGTTTTCTGCGCCATCAACATGGCCAATGTAATCTTTGAGATTTGGTCATAAAGTCTAGGTCGGGTTTAGGGGGTTACAAAGACCTCCTAAGTCGCGAGACTTAGATTGGATAAGGTTGGTAACTTAGTGGTGAATTACTTTGTAAAACTTCACCAATACTGCAGAGTTTCACTCTGCAGAATGGTGAGTTCTTGGTTGTGGCGAAAACCTTATTAGGTGGACTTTCTTGGTAATATGTCCGCCACTTATGTTTTTGTGTCGCTACTGATGTAAGTGTAATAGTTAGTGGGACACGTTTAAGTAATCTAGCATCCTAGTAGAGGCCAAAATATGGCTAATTGTTTCCACAATACTTTTGAGATGTTTCCATATCTGGGCCCTGGCCTTTATCAAAATATTACATTAATTCGTATCTTAGTGTATCTAGGGTTGAGTGGTCACTAAGTAGCCCGTTACCTATATAAGCAACCTTAAGGTCACTAAAATTGGTGTGTAGACTTAGAGACACAATTGTTCCAATTGTTTTTTTATATTTTTTTATTTGTTTAGTCAGAGCTTTTCTATTCCAATGTGAAGACAATTGCAAGTAGCGATTGCTCTCGGATTTGCTCTTCGATATAATATCAATGAGCATTCTCTCTACTCTTCTATTTTACTCTTTTATTTATATTTCGTTAGCCTTATTAACTAATATTTGTGTTAATATTAAAATAATATCTTGTGCTTTATTCATATATTGCTTGTTTTGTTTATTGAATTGATTAATTCATCAACTCGATTAATTAACAAAAGAATAAGGGTTCACAACATGATTAGTTGGTATAAATTATGGGTTCTTAAGCCCTAGGCTTGACAACCCTAGGAAGTTATCATAGGATAAACAAGATCGGGAGATAAGTTTATCTGAGTAAATCATAGTTTATCTTGGTTGAGAAAGTGAGGTCGTGAGAGAAGCAAGTATCAACCCATCGATTAATTAATTAGTAGAGGTCGGGAGGTAATAATAGTTAATTAATAGCTAATTCATATCACAACCCAAATTATGAAATTAGTTAATCTTCTGTTTATTAGTTAGGAATTTAATTGATCATGGGCTAGAGGCTCGCATTGTTAACACTAGGAATAGGAAAGTCCATTAGGTTAATTTAGGTTTAATAATTTAATTAGTCTAATAAATCTATTAATTTGGAATATCACTACTAATTTGTGCCACGATTAGATTAGTAATGATTTTCTGTAATTAATTTAATAATAATTTCTCCAATCTACAATCCTTTGTTACAATCCTCGGAATACTTACCAATGTTTCGTTGTAAACTTAACTATATTACAATGACTCGTACCATGGCAAACACCGCTAATTTAATTTCTTATATTTTTGGTGTGATATTTTTACTATAAACGATAACATGTTTATAGGCGGTCACCTAGTAGTGGAGAGAAGACTTCTATTTCATCCTCTCTATTAGTCTTTGTTATCATCAAAGAAACCCAAGAGACTTCTTGATCATTAACGGGGGTGATGTGCATTAAGCTTAAAGAGTTTCTGTCCTAGTTGTCTACAGGTAAACTCTTAAACCTTCATTTAAGTTTTACCAGATAGAAAGAAGTTTTTGTAAAAGTAGGTTAGTAGGATTTTTATTTGGATACTAGATAGGAAGGAAACTTCTATCTAGAAACTATTTGCATGTCTACAGATTCATGTTATTTCATTAAGTATTGGTTGTATTTGATGTTTAAAGAAGTCATTTAATTTTCTTTTAGCTAAAGAAACGAGAAAAAGTCCCAGTACCACCATAGAGTAGATAAAGCTCTGTTTAAAGAATTCTGGTGACTTCCTTCTTACTTTGAGTCTGATATCTATGTTATTTTGTTTAACCTTTATCATTGTACAACCAGGTAAGTGGCTTTGTCCTTTGGCTTTGGTGCTTGTGTCTAAGGAAATGTTCTTAAAGAGTCAGTGTATGTAAGGGTATAAACTATTAAACAGACCTAGAAATCTGATATATAAAAGGTGTAAATACTCCTTCCTTAGTGTACAATCTCTGTATCTAGACTGCTGTAAGGAGGCAATGGAGGGATGTTGCGTATGATGATAAAAAAAGACAGAAGATAATAAGTTTTGCCTTCGATATAACACTCTGATGCAAACCACGACTGGTGAAAACCTAACCTTGTGGGGGAATACTGGTGTGTTCGAAAATAAGGAAAGATGTTACGGGTACGAAGGTGTGTTTGGTAAATAACCCTGATTAAGGGTATAAAGATATAGGAAATATGGTTCTTCGGAACTAGGATTAGAAGCTAACACAGGGAAGGGAGTATGTGGGAAAAAGGGTGCATGTGTGTAAAATAAGAAGTGCATGTTGCATGAATTGTAAACAATAAGCCTGACAATTAATAAAGGGTAGTCCGCACAAGTGGCATACACGCAGAGCAGTTGTGCCCGTGTTTGCCATATGCGAGATTCCAAAATATTTAGTGTCTACTGGTAGGCTGAGTCTGATCATAGTAGTGTCCTTCAGCAGATACTTCGGATCAGTGAGAGTTGTATTTGCCAAATATGGCACGCTAGTCTGTCAGTTCAATCTAATCTCATAATGTTTAGCGGTATTTATAGTAGGATTTATGTTCCGGGAACTCACTAAGTTCTCACGAACTTACCTAGTTATTCTTCTTATTTTTAGGTTTTTAGATTGAACGTTATACCAGCCGAGAATCAGCCAGATCAGCAGCCCATTTGTGGGCCTTCTTTGTTTTTTGTGGGTAACATGTACTTGTTGGGGGTTTTAGAATGGTTTTTAGATACTGCCATTTAAAAGTCATCAAACTGTATTTTGAAAATGATATTTTGTAACATGTTATATGGATCTGGTTGGATCCCTCATAGTGTTGCTAACGAATTTTGTGTATTGTAGCGAAGAAAGAAAGAAGGAAGAATGTTGATAAATTCTAGAAATGCTGAAGTGGAGGAAATAGAAAGCAATACCCCTCCATCAATTAGCAGCCTTGCGCCTTTTAGGAGCCGGGGAGTTTTGGGAACAGAGGCTAAGGAAACCATGATGGAAATGATGGGCCATGCCATGAGACAATGGTTCGATAAATACATGGAAGCTGCACCAACCTCATCCCATAGATGTCGTAGCGAATCTGTAAGACTTGAGGAGATGGTGAGGATGGCAGAAGTTGCACACCAGCGAACCCTGCACCTTCATTCTTAGTTGTAGTAGCGTCTAGAGGGGACCCTGTGGAGACCATTAGTAAGTGAGGTGCCAAAGAGTTTCGAGGAGGTAAAAAAGATGATCCAACTGTAGCTAAAAATTGACTTTCTCAAGTTAGTCATGGAACAGAGGAGCTGTAGTGCTCCCCAACTAAGAGTTTGAGATGTGCTATCTCCTTACTTGAAGATGAGGCATATCAATGGTGAACTACGGTAATCAGCATGGTCCTAAGAGAGCAAGTGACCTGGGAATTCTTCCTTAAAAAGTTCAGAGAAAAGTTCACCAATAGACTGTTCGTCGAGTAGATGAAGAAATGATTTTTGGAACTCAAGCAATGAAGGATGACAATATTTGAATACGAGTGGGAGTTTATTAGATTGAGTAAGTACACCAAGGACTTGGTTCTAGATGAGGAAGGCTTGTGTATTAGGTTCGAAGGAGGATTATATGAAGAGCTTAAGGTGTTTCTATTTGCCCTCGAGAGCAAAGATTTTGCTGCCTTATCTGTGAAGGCTCAAAGAATGGAGAAAACCATTTAAGACAGAAATAAGGTCAGAGACAGAAAAGGAGCAAGTGTGGAGCTTTCAGCGCAGGTTCTTACGCTGGGTTGAAAAGACCCAGAGATGTAAAAGGGTATTTTACTGCCTCATCAAGGGAGTCGCAGGCTGCGGGTTTCCACCAAGAGCAAATGTCACAACCTATTTTTTTTCACTTATCGTTAGTTTTTAAACAAGATTGGGTTCTAGCCTAGTGGTTAAGAACAAGTGTAGCTATCCTTAAGACCTAAGTTCGAGTCCCCTCTCTTACGTTTTATTTTAATTTCGACACACCCCATTGGTCCACTCTCTTTCCCACCCAAAACACTTGCCATATCACAAGATTCTTTCCTCCCTCTTTTTCCTCCTTCTTTACTCCCCTTTTGACTCCTTTTGTTCCCTTCCTTTCCTTTCCTTTCCCTGGATTTTCTCCTTTCGATTTTTCCTCGCCATTGATTATGCTTGTCGTCCCTAGTAGCAAAGAAAACATTCATTTTGTTTTTTTCCTTCATTTTTTCTCTCTTCTCTCCTTTTTTTTTTTACTTTTCCACCACTTGTGCCACTGTATTTTGTTTCCACTGACACTTTAACCACTATTAGCCACCATTGCACCACCAATCAACCACCATTTTACCGTCGTTCTTCCCTTATTTTCCTTTCTTTTTCGCCACCATACCATCATCGGACCTCCACCATTGCCACCGTCGCGTTGCCATCGCCACCACTAATTTTTCTTTTTTTCTCCACCTCTCTTCTTATATTTTTCCATTACTCCTCCCGCTACTAAATTTTTTGGTTAAATCATAATTTTCCAATCTAGCCTGATAAAGTGTAAGTGATGATTTGTCGAGTGTAATCTCAATTCTTTCTTTTATTTGATAGGGTTGAATCTAATGTCTATATATGTACATTATGTTTTTATTAAAGGTTCTAATCTGGATCGCTCAGATTTGCTTTAGCGCAAGAGAAATATTTGGATATTCGTTCCAAAGAATAATAGAGTAAGTGATTCTTATTCGATTTCATAAAAGAATTTTATTGGACTATATAGACGAAACTAGCACATATGTATTTTTGGTGTTGGTACCATTATTCTATAACCAGATCGAGGCAAGATTTGGTTAGATCTGAAGCGTAGGATTGTGAATGAGTAGATCTAGTATTGTGGGACTTTTATTCAATGTGTAAGTTCTAGCCATTAGAGAACTTTGGATGTTTCATCCATAACTAATATATGTGTTTAATCAATAATAATGTTAGTATAAACTCTTGCTATACTTATGACTAATCGATTACATAAGTGTTCTTAGTAAAAAATAAATCCTTTCTTAGGATTGGCGACAAGTAAATGCCTCTAATCTAAGAAATTTGTGTTGCCAAATATGTATGTATGTTATTATATGATTCGCTAATATTTCGCATGTTTTGTGATGATAAAACATGTACTTGTTTTGTTATTGATACTGATAGCATGATAAATCATGTTCACTGAGACTAATAAATCTGATTGCATGTTAAATACATGCCATTGTTTCCATTAAATTCGATTACATATTAGAAACATGATTACTGATACTGGAATACAGGATGCATGATAAATCATGCCTAATGTTCTGCCACTGATTGCACGTTTAAAATCATGTCTATTGGACTGATCTTATTATTGATATTGCATGTCAAATTACGTTGCATGGGGTTGGGTTGATTATGAAAGGAGGAAGTAATGGCAGCTTGTCTGCAACACTGGTGGCTTGACCACTTATTACTGGCACTGGTGACTTGTCCATAATACTGGCAGCCTATCTGTAATATTGGTGGCTTGTCCACAGTGGTGGCAACTTGTCTGCAATACTGGTGGCTTGTCCACAATATTGGTAGTTTATTTGTAATACTGGTGGCTTGTCCACAAATTGGTGTGTTATTGGTTGGATAAGTTCTAGGGAACTCTTATTATTATGTGTAGTGGAGTTGGGTAGAAACTTTTCTGAAAATACTTAATTGACATGTTCATGCATGTCATAAGCTATGGATTCTATACTATTTTTAATACTCTGTATATTTACTAGCTTGAGTGCTATATTTATTGTCTAATACTGTTTACTGGAGTTATGACTCACATTGAACATATATATAAGTCATTCAAATCTTAGCCAACATCATCTATCTACTAGTTGTTAATTTAGTATGAATTACTTAACACAACAAAGTTATATATATAAGCATATCTACAACTAAAGTGCCAAAACATGTTCATTAATTTGCAAGATAAACATCCTATATACATGCCACAAGTAACCAACTATCAAACTTCCCAGGTCTATCGAATCGAGTGACGGTAGGTGTGAGCTCTTCACTAATTTGATCTACACATTCTGGACATCCAAAATCTACAAAAAAGTAGTAACACGAGTAAGTATATATAATACTTAGTAAGCTTATACAATATAAACATTCACTTACCTCAATTTCTTATCACATACAAATTCACTATGAAATACAAATATACTTATCAAGATTCAAATCGCATCATTAATATATAAAACTTTAAGTTTAATCATATGAATAACCATAATCATTCTCATTTTCAAACAACCTACTTAGATCTCATAATCAATACATATTCATCATTTAGCCAATATCAAATGGCATACCTTTAGAAATACAATCACAATTATACGTAATGAAATTTCATAAAAGAACTCTGCATATCGGTGAAAATAATAGTGTTTGGTTACCCATTAGGGTTAAAACTACACGATGAATAGCCTGTCTAGTGCTTAATATTACTATATTCTCAAGTCCGCAACATATGCAGAAGCTCGGAACTTAAAATTGTATTCTCAAGTTCGCAACATATGCAAGATCTCGAAACCTATTCTTATATTCTCGAGTCCGCAATATATGCAGGAGCTCGGAACTTGGGCAAGAACTCATAACCTCGTATACGAGACTTTTACTAATTTCATCGAGATTTATCTCACATTATAAAATAATTTCCAATTCACCAACAAGCAATGTTAATAAATCAAATATAACACATTAACATAAACAATTTAAATTATATTTTATAAACTTACTTGACAAAATCGTAGTGGTTTAGCTAACAGGGACTAGTCGATAATTTTTCTTTTTCCTCGTAAGTCCTTCATTTGTTGAATTTCTTGATCTAAAACGTGATTTAACTTAATTAACCATTCGAATTAGTTTATAACAGCATAGTAAAGTCATGCCTTAACTCAATTTCATCAATACATTATTTCTCTATGTTTTGCATTTATTTCAATGTAGTCCCTAAAATCGCAAATACTAAAATTTTCACATTTGAGCTTCGATTTGAAAATCGGTCTCAATTTCATCCTCCAAAAATCCAATGGAACATAAAAATTCAGAATATTCACACACATTTTGAACTTATTTCATTTTAGTCCCTAAGTTCAAAACTAACAATTTTTACTTTACAAACTAGTCCATTAACATATCTAAGCTTCAAAATTAACCAACTAACCACAAAAGCTTCAAGAAAACATAAATGGAAACTTTAGAAAACTTTAAAATTTTCACAAAATAGTCCCTAGGTTATCTAAATCAGCTATTGGGATTCTAAAAACATAAAAATTACAAGAAACAAACTAAAATAACTTACTCAATCAAGGACTGAAAGCTTGAATAATCAAACCTAACTCCCCCCCTTTTTTTGTGAAAGAGGATGATGAACGAAGCTAAATAAAAATGTTTTCCTTTTCGTTCTTTGTTTTCCTTTTGGGATTTTATAATATAAATTATATCACATTAATTAAATAGAATCCCACTTACTGTCCAAGACTATTAAAAATGGTATATTTATCGTTTAAAACCTTTAACAATATTTAATCATGTTTTTTAGTTAATAGAAATCAATAGGGATTAAGTTTTACATCTTTTATGATTTAGTCCTTTTTTCCTTAACTAACTAGCCAAACATCAAAATTATCGGATCAAATCTTAATACGACACTCACATAAATTTGTAAGTATTAAATAAATAATATTTACGAATTCGCATGTCAAAATTGTGGTACTGAAACCACTATTTTTGACACTACTAAAATTGGGTTGTTACAATTACAATTTGGCACGTATACTAGAGGACACTGCCGATTTAATTTTATATATTTTTGGTGTGATATTTTTACTATAAATGATAACACATTTATAGGCGGTCACTGGCCTTAAAAAAGTTACTAAATCTCATATACTAGCTAAAAATGCTCTAATAAGAACTAATGTCTCTGTAGGACAATCTATTAGTGCAAATGAAAGTTAGCCTCGCTTGAAGCATGGTAGACCAATCAATTCCAAGGATAAAAATCCTCGTAAAAGAAAAAGGAGCAAACACTCAATATGATTGTATTGTGGAGGCCAATACTAATGAAGAAGACCAATACATAACTAATTATAACACCCCAAAAGTGGTTCAGGTTCTTGAAACTATGAAAATGAAGAGATCCCCATAAGTTATGTCTCTACAAGAAAAAGATGGAACCGAAATGAAAAAGTTGTTGACAATGTTTTTGCATAAAATACTGCAGTTGAAAAAAAGAATGAAAACGAGGATCTTGAACCTAAATCTATTGAAGAATGTAGACACAAAGATGATTGGCTAAAATGACAAGACGCAATTCAAGCAGAATTAAGTTCACTCTCAAAACATAAAGTTTTTGGACCAATAGTTCAAAATCTTGAAGGTGTAAAACTGTTGGTATAAATGGGTGTTTGTGAGAGAAGAAAATGAGAAAAATGAAGTTGTATAATACAAAGCACGATTAGTAGCACAAGGCTTTTCACAAAGGCTTGATATTGATTATGAGGAGACATATTCTTGGTGGATACAATTGCTTTTAGGTATCTGATGAATTTGGAAGTGTAAGAAATGCTAGATATGCATCTAATGGATGTTGTTACAACTTATTTATATGGTTCACTTGAAAATGAGATTTATATGAAAATCCCTAAAGGATTTAAAATGCTAGAAGCTTGTAAAATTTCTTAGGAAAATTATTCGATACGTTTGCATAAATCTCTATATGGATTGAAATAATCTAGGCATTTGTGGTATAACCGACTCAGTGAGTATTTGTTGAAGGAAGTTTATAAAAATGGTCCAACATGCCTATGTGTATTTATAGAAAGATTAAAATTGAAGTTTGTTATAATTGTTCTTTATGTTGGTGACTTGAATATTATTGGAACTCCTAAAGAGCTTCAAAAAGAAATTTATTATTTGAAGAAAGAATTTGAGATGAAAGATCTTGGAAATTCTAAGTGTTGTCAAGGCTTGTAAATCGAGCACTTATCAAATGAAACTCTTCTTAATTAATCAACTTACATAGAAAAGATCTTAAAGCAATTTTATGTGGATAAAACACATTCTTTAAGTAACTGATAGTTGTAAGATCGCTAGATGGGAAGAAATATCATTTTCATCCTTGTGAGAATGATGAAGAACTTCTTGGTTTCGAAGTACAATATCTCTGTGCTATAAGAGCATTGATGTTACTAATAGTACACATCATGTTATAGCATGTTGCAAGCTTATTAGCAAGATTTAGTTCTTCTCTGATGCATTGACACTGGAATGTAGTTAAACAACTATTTTGATATATTCGAGGATCGATTGATATGGGGTTATTCTACCCAAATGGTTCAAAATCACAATTGATCAACTATGCAGATGCTTGATACTTATCTGATCCACATAGAGCTCGTTCTCAAACAAGTTATGTATTTAGAAGCAAAAGTACAACTATATCATGGCGCTTAACAATACAAACCTTAGCTGCTACTTCATCAAACCATGACGAAATAATTGCAATGCATGAAGCAAGTTGAGAATGTGTTTGGTTAAGAATGATGACCCAACATATCTAGTAGATGTGTGGTATATCATCTAAAAAAATAGTTCCAACTATTTTGTACGAAGACAGTGCGACATGCATAGCTCAATTAAAAGTAGGGTACATCAAAGGATACAGAACGAAACATATTTTGCCAAAATTATTCTTCACTCATGACTTTCAGAAGAATGGTGATATAGATGTTCAACAAATTGTTCATGTGAGAATGTGGGGGTTTTGTTCATTAAGGCACTACCAAGTAGCACATTTGAGAAGCTTGTCAACTGAATTGGTATGTGTCGATGTAACACCCCTAACCCGTAACCGTCGCCGAAATAGGGTTACGAGGTAATACCGGACCTAACAGAATAAAACATAATCATGGAACACTCTTAATCACTTAATCATAAAATTACTTTTATGACTTTGACAGACATAACTAATCACAAATAGTTTCAATTACAATTCAGCACTAATAAAATTTATCATTTATTCATACTTAGTAATCAACTTCATAGAAATATACTAAACCATCAAGATGATTAACGATGCAAGTGTTACCATCACAATCAAATTCTAATACTCATGGCATTTTCGGACTTATATACTTGTCATATCAATTTACAATTCAACTTATTACCAAATTCATATATATATGCTTTTCATTTGTGTCAAATAAATAAATAAATAAAAACAAAACATCCACATATAATACGTTATTCCAAATAAATATATATTTATTCACAAAAATCCAATAACTTATCAATTAACAACCACACCATCACATATTCAAGTTATTATATCAAATAATTTGCCATGACATTAAAAATTCTCAAATATATGAGTCATAACCGAATGTATATAGTATTAAAACGATAGCTATGTCATGCTTAAATAGCCAACAAATTTCATGTAATTTATACACATTTAATCATACCATTTAACATATTCAAACCTAATATTTTAATCCATAAACAAACCTATACACTTTCAAACGTATGATAGTCTCATAACTACATACAACAAATCTCAACCATAAATATCATTCACATATATGAACCATATAAGTTGCATCATCAACTATGAAATAATATTCAATTCATGAACTTATTTCTAAGCCAAATAAGCTTAACCAAAGCATCATTTAAATCCAATATGTCAAAAGTAAGAGAACTAAACTTTACCCATCAAACATATTTGACTTAGCCGAATATATATGTTTCCTAAATCTAATTAATCATGCATATGATACATAAGCATATACTCCATATTATCCATTAAACTATATGCATCAAAGTCAAATTCAAACAAAAA
>CM025143.1:7953626-7967881 GCA_013467495.1 Gossypium gossypioides | reverse complement strand
CGTTAAAATGTGTCTATAGTCTTTGTATTTGTATTTCTAGGAATTTAAGTCCTCTACTTTTTAGATTTCAAAATTCAAGTCCAATTATTAACACTATTAATTTTTTTTGTTAAATTCGTTGTTGTGGCATTCTGAAATAATAAAAAAACTACTCACTTGATAGTCATGTAATAAAACAATATTGTAATTAACCTAAATTTAATAACAAATTTAACAGTATTGACAATTGGACCCGAATTTTAAAATCTAAAATGTAGAGAAATTAAATTCCTAATTTTTGAAAAGTACAAGGACTATGGATATATTTTAACCTCGAACTTTTCAACAATTAACAAACAATGCCTAAATTAAAATTTTAGGTTAAAATGTGCTCTATATCTTGTAATGCCCCTAAAACCACTATGCTATATAAGTGAAGAGTTATATTGGGAATATGCATAGTGAAATTTCTTACTTAAAAGAAATGTGATATATCCATGACAGTACAAAAGGGTATTGGATACTGGAGAAAGTTGAAATAACTATTATGTTGTGAGATATTAATTCGAGCTATGGACTAAATTGAAAAGAAGTGAAAAGTAAAGGGTGAAGGATTAAAGTTGCAATTATACCAAAAGTGGGAATGACTCAATAGTAAATATTAAAATTTGTTAATGGCCAAATGATAATTTTGCAAGTTTTTAATAAATTACCAAAAATCCCTTGGACTTGTGTATTGAATTTGTTTTATGATGAAGGATTTAATATGAGCCATTAGATCAAAGATAAATGTTGGCACAAGACGAGACATTGGATCTTAATGAAAAGTGAGATGAAATTATGGTCCTTGGATTGAAATTATGGTGTTGGGATATTTTTATTATTTTATTATTCTTATTGGATAATATTTAAAGAATAAAAATGGAGAATTTTCTCTATAATTCTCCACTTATACGTTCATATAGAAAGGAAGAAAAGAAACTTTTCCTTTCATTCAATTTGGTCATTCCTTCACCAAATACTATCTTTCCAACTCAAAACCTTTTGAATTTCCATGGAAGCCAAAAAGAAAAATTAATGTTTAGACCTTGGTGAGCAAGGTGACAATAGGAAAGAGAAGAAAGTAAAGTGTAATAGACAAAGGAATGAAAGTGATGAAAGTGTGAAAGGAAGAGAAGAGAAGCAAAGGAAGTGAAATCTAGCTAAAGAAAGGTAAATACTCCTATAAATCCTACTTGTTTTCTAAAAGACTAGATTGAAATATGTCACAAAATAAGTGTGGTGTATGTGAATTTAATTAAAAATAATATTAGTGTAAACGATTCCATGAGAGTTTATAACTAGAAATTATAAGAATTAAAGTGAGCAAGTGACATGAAACTTGGAAGTATGAACAAATTTATGTGTACATGATATTCAAATTGTTTTGAAAAAAAAAGTAATGGTACAACTTTAAAAATTTACCAAAAATTTGAGAGTGAATTAGAAAGAGAGCTTTATCTGCTCAGAAAGCTTAGTGAGTCTAGGTTTTGGGCTGGGATAAGCGTTGTTACATTTGTTTTGGCATTAGAGTTATTTGTTTAATCGATGTTGGAGAATGATCGAGTATATAAGTACATGTCACATAAGAAAACAGAAGTGAAAAGATGAAATGTGATTCCAAAACTTAAAGTGTTAATAAAGTGAGACCTAAATTGTTATCAAGAAAGTAATGATTTTGAATTGAAATGTTGTGGTAAATGTGAAATATAGACTAGAAAGAGATAAAATTTGAATTCATGATAGTGAATGTCTAGTGGAATAGTAGTGATAGAGTATAGATGAGATAGTAGGCAGTGAATAAGTGAATGAAAGAATCATAATGGAAATCGTGAAATAAATTAGAAAGTATGAGAAAAGAATTATGACAATGTGATTATTCGATTACAAAGATTAAAAAATAAGAAGTAATTGAATCTTTAGGAAAGAAAATAAGTGGGGCAAGGAAAAAAAATTGTAGTAAAAGTTAGAAAGTTACGAGTCGTGAAGTTAAAGAGGCAAACTTTGATAAGAGCAATTACGTCAAGAAATCTATTAGTAGCAGTCAATTTAGTAGATTCTAGAGGTTTGGACCAGGGGGACATACTCCTGTCCACAACTGAAATGATTCGAAGATTTTCTAAGATAATTTGAGCTTAGATATCTTTGAATAAGAGTTGTTTTCCTCTAGAGAAGATTAAAGGAAGCGTATAAATGAGTTGTTTAGAAATATGATAAGTAACTTAGCTATGGTTAAATGATGATAAAAGTCAAAATAAAAGCCTTGAATGCAATGGTAATACAAATTTGAGAAAAAGTATTAAGCATAAAGGCATTGTAGTTAATGTAGTACAAAATTGTACAAGGACTTAAGGCATTTGAGATAGAGTCTAAAGGAATATAGAAACTAAGAGAAAACAATAGGGACTATTTGAAGAAATTTAAAGGAATTACATGATAAGGGAAAAAAAGAATAAGTGATCTAGATGAGTTATTTAGAACTTGTCACACCCAGTTTCTTTAAACCCGAAAATTAGGAACAATTTAGGGATCTAATTGAATAAAATCGTAAACTGGCGGTCTCCACTGAAAAATCAAGAAAATTTAGAAATGAAATTAGACATGGTTGAGTTCCAAATCTAGTTTGGTTAGATTAGATGAGATGAGATTATTTTCAAGACTATTTGGTTCCATAGAGCAACACTGTGACGATGGACAATAATCTGTATAAGGCAACATTGCGAAGATGGTAAGGTCCTTTGGGGTGACACTTCAAAGAGGTCTAAGGTGCAAGACCATAGTTCGTCTATGGCAACCACTAGAGTCCATCGAGATAGTAAACACAGGGTATATTGTGTAAGACCATAACTCGACTATGGCAACATATGGAGCCCATCGGGACAATAAACACGAGGATTACAAGCTGTAAGACCATAGCTCAGCTATGGCAAACAATGGGGTCTGCTAGGAAATTAATCATAGAGTATATTGCGTAAGACCATAGCTCAGTTATGGTAGCATACCAAGTTTTTCGGGATAGTAAACACGGGATAATTTATCGGGATAGTAAACACTGGGTGGTCCCCTGGAACACTAATCACGGGATAATTCACCATGATGTTAAACATGGGATTACATTGCGTAAGACCCTAGCTCAGCTAAGGTAGTATACCAAAGTCCGCCGGGACTGGAAACGCGGGTGGATATTCAAGACAGTAGTTGTGGGAAATCCCGAGAGCAAGGAAAAAAGGTTGAAAAATTTTATAAGTAATGGAAAAATCATAGTAAGCCAACGGATTATTGGGGAATCCATTGGATAAAGAAAAAAAAGTAAAAAAGGAAACAATCTGCTAGCATAGGGATCAAAAAAATGCCAGTAGGGCTTATGGATAGTAACGTAGTAAGATTTAGACAAGGGAAATGATGTGCTAGTAATGATTGGGCTAAAGGCAAGCGACAAAAAATGTATCCAAGGATTGAAGATAAGGATTCACTATTAAGTTTATCAGAAGGTGTTCAATAAATTTGATATGCGAGAGAAATGTGCCAATAAGGGGTACCAAGTGACAGATATGTCTGTCAAAACTATTCCTCTCAAAGGGTATACTATCGAAAAAGTATTAGCCGAATGGCTAGTTCTATGGGAAATCAGTGTATAAGAAAAAATCGTGAAATTAGATAGCCCCTCAAATGATAGGCAATTGATTACAATAGGCTAAAGCACTTAGAACAGATGGATGTGTTACGAAAAAGAGTAAGGTAATGCGAGTAGGGTGAGTTATAAGGATGTAATCTGATCTCTATTAAACCCAAGTGAGATTTAGCCCACTAGAGTGGTGTGGGAACTTGTTAGTTATTCCAACGAATGGAATGTGAGAAAATCCTATGGAATTATGGTAAGAAAAGGACTCCGCCATGGGCTAAAAAAATTTGAAATGATCACCAAAAGTGAATATACCCAAAGATATATGGAGAGTAGGCCCAAGGGGCCACTATAATAGGACATTGTGAAAACAAGAAACCTACCTAGGGGTAGGGTTGAAAGAAAAGATATAAGTAAAGGAATGACAGAGTTTGTAGCTATGAAGAGTTGTTCGTGAAACCATTAAATCGGTATGGTTTAGGAAAGGATTGCTTAATGTCCTATCTGCCAAATGATAAGTTCGAAGATAAATCAGAAATCGTCGGGTCGTATTGAGAGAATTTTCCCCAAATGAGTAAAGAGTTTATTTGTAAATTTAATATTATTTATTTGAACTCTGGCAAGGTGGGGTACGTTTTGTGTAATGTAGAAACTCACTAATTTCATTCGAACATTCAAGGGTTTAACTTGTGATTGTAGGATTCGTAGGGTCAGGAACTCGAGGAGGGACAAAGTTAGACCGTGTGAGATCAAGGAGTTTATTGGGAAGATGTCATGCACATAGGAAATGGAGATATATTTAGAGACCTTGCCAAAGGGGCATAAATGTTTTAACTAGTTAGTTTCTTTAGAGTCAGGGCTTGAGATAATAAACTTGTATTTTAAATTTTATAGACTATGTTGTTAAAGTTTTTAATTAATCGGTAATATAGTCTAATTTTAAGATTTAGTGAGTTCTAAGTACGTACAATTAACCCGATTTAGTTGTGACATTTGTACCCAGATCCGATGATTAGTTCAGGTGTTACAAGTTAAGTGGTATCAGAGCACGATTTAGTTAGTCCTCTAGATTTAGGAATTGGAAAAAGTACTCTTGACATGCATGACGTTTGATCTAGCTAAGTCCATCGAGTCCTTATTTTATTAAGTTATTATGTGTGCTAAGTGCAGATATGATTGCTTAAAGTAGTGGTCATAAATGAGAGTAAAAGCAAATAAATGTGAAAAGGAAATAAGGAAAAGATAAACAAATACATTGATTGAAAATACAAGTGCTAAAGAAAGAAAAAATTTCATTAAAGAAAATATACAAAAAGGGAAATAAGTATTTTTATTCGCCAAGTGGGTTGTCGCTTCAAAGGTATCTTCACCTCCTTGAAAGGGGTGGAAACACTCCTGCTTACTATTTAAAAAGGAAGATCAAATGAAAGAGTTGAGGAGGAAGGTACACTTGGATGTTAGACTTGGTGTCTATTGTACACGCCTTAAGGGATTATAGACCCTCCATTTTACAAGTGCACCTCTTTGTTAGGTTGTAGCTCTTACCAGTTTATTTTCTTATGCAAACCTTCACAAGGTTTGAATTTAGGCCTCCAAGTAGGGAGAGCGTAGCGTAGGTAAACCCCCAACTCTAACGGGCAAACTCCTATAAATTAAGGAGATATATATGACGTAATCTGCCAGAATGTGTGACCTCTTGAAGTTCAACCTATCTAGCGTCACTTCCACTTTGAAGGGCAGACAAGAATGTAACACCTTGCCAATAGTTAGAAGGAACACCAGGGCTGATATGGTGGGGAGGTGAACGATGTTGACATAGTTTCCCCACGATGTTACAATATGAGTCACAATAAGTCGAGCCCTGAGGAGGAACAGGGAAGTTGTAGAAAAGAACTTCCCCAATTTATGAGTTAGAACATTGTCTTGTTCTAGAATGATCGAAAATGAAGAATGTTTGTAACCCCATGTGATAAAAATCTCCTCCAAGAAAGGAGGAGGTAGCCAATAGCAACCTTTGCCGACACTCATCGTAGTTCACCCTAAGGATGAAGACAAATAAGGGAAAATAAATTTATTAGGGTAATAAGGAAACCTCCATATCGTATCCGGTGGGTGTATCCTTATAAGTAAGTAATTATCGCCTTGCCTATGCCTTCAATTGTGAATTTGATCAGTGGACAGGTAAGGAAGGTAAAAAAATATTGGATTTTTTTTCGAGGCCTTAATGTCGGAGTGGAAAGGGGAGTGCACTCCAAAAATGTAATTAAAGGGAGAAAAGAAGTGAGAGACACTAAGAAGGATGATCAAACAAAAGATTTGTGGAGTTGTGACTTTCCCCTTAACATTCAAGTATATTTATAACCAAAGGAGAGCATGGGGAGTTATCAAAATTTTAATTAATGGTAGGAAACCATTCATGGCTATCAATGCATGAAGGGCACCTGTCAACATCGGGAAAATAGAGAATCCTTTAAGATCTCCAAAATAAGGATACTTGCCAACTATTGCCCATTATGAGGTAGCCCTCAAGAAAGTAGAACTAGCCGTAGAACTGTTCAATGACAACCTTATTCAAGTAAAATTGATAAGCCATGGATACGGTTACTATTGGAATATGAACTCCAGAATCACAACAGTGGCTCTGGTATTCCGTTGAGGTAGAAACAAGAATGTTAGCTGCCCTGCGATAGGCAATGGATTGACCCATTAAAATGGACAGAGTTAGAGTATAAATGAGTCTAAGAATCGTGAGACTATCCACTTGAATTAGGGATAAGAAGATGTTAGTCAAGCAATGTTCACTTTAGAGCACTCACCAAAGTTTTGATTTAGGAGAAATTATAGACTGAATACGCCTGACATCAGAATGGTCAGATACCCGCCAATGAGTTGGCATCTATAATTCATTAAGGGTTGAGGGGATCCATAAACTAGGCAAAGCAAGAATAACTTGAACATACCAATGTGAAGGTTTTGGTAAGGATGAAAGGTGATTGATTACGAGAACCCCACAAGGGAAAGAATAAAAAAGAGTTTCTCTAAGTTTTCCTTTAAGGATGGGCGTGATAGGAAATTTTGAGGATGAAATTTTTTAGGGTGGGAGACTTGTCACACCCTATTTCCTTTAGACCCAAAAATTAGAAATAATTTGGGGATCTAATCGAATAAGATCGTAAGTTGGCAATCTCCACTTAAAAATCAGGAAAAGTTAGAAACAAAATTAGACATGGTTGAGTTCCAAATCTCGTTCGGTTGGATTAAAACCAATTAGTCCCTTAGTAGGGGACAAAATGATTATAAACATATAAATTTTACACGGTTGAAGACCATGCAAGAATGGCTATAAATAGCGGAGAAGTGACTTTCAGGAGGGAATTCCTCTTAATTCTATTTCATTCTTTCCACTTATTCATCTTTCATGGTTGCTCCGGGGAAGCGATGGCTATGGAAAGCTCTACATGGAGCAATAATCGTGAGGAATTAGTTAGAAAAATAGGAAATTTGGAGACCTCACAAGGTTCTAAAATGTGAAGCATGGAGGGGAATGTCGAAGGGATAGATGAAGTTAAGATGGGAAAAATAGGTGATTCTGTTAGATACCGCCATACAGTATTGCTGTATGCAAACTGAGATGTCCGAAGCTTCGAGACTTGTGGGGGGACATTTCGGTATTCGAGCATCAATGTAGGAATAAAATGAGATGATATTGACAGCTATTAGGTTCTATAGAGCAACAACTTGTTGGGAGACAGTAATCTCTATGGAGCAACACCGCGATGACAGTAAGGTTCTTCGAGACGACACCTCAAAGAGGCATAAGGTGTATGACCAAAGTTCGAGTATGGCAACCACTAGAGTTCGTCGAGACAGTAAACACGGGGATTATGATAATAAACAATAGGGTCCACCAGGACATTAATCATGGAGCATATTGTGTAAGACTATAGATAGGCTATGACAACATACCAAGTCCATCGAGACAATAAATAAGGGATAGTCTGCCGAGACAGTAAACACTAGGTGGTCCACTGGGACACTAATCACGGGATAGTCCACTATGACGTTAAATATGATATTACATTGCATAAGATCTTAGCTCGGCTGAGGCAGCATACTAGAGTTTGTCAGGACTGGAAACACGGTTGATATTTAGGACAGTAGTTGTGGGAAATCCCAAGAATAAGGAAAAAGGGTTGAAGAAATTTGTAAGTAATGGAAAAATCATAGTAAGCCAACGGATTATTGGGAAATCCATTGGATAAAGAAAAAAAAGTAGAAAAGGAAATAGTCCGCTAGCATAGGGATCAGAAAAGGGCTAGTAGGGCTTATAGGTGGTAACTCAATAAGATTTAAACAAGGGAAATGATGTGCTAGTAATGATTGGGGTAAACGCAAGCGAGAAAATATGTATCCAATGATTGCAGATAAGGATTCGCTATTAAGTTTGCCAAAAAGCATTCAATAAATTCGGTATGCAAAGTGAAAGGTGCCAATAAACATAGATACGTTTGTCAAAATTATTCCACTATTAAGGAATACTATTGAGAAAGTATCAGCCGAATAGTTAGTTCGGTAGGAAACTATCATATAAGGGAAAATAATAAAATTAGATAGTCTCTCAAATGACAGTCAACTAAGTACAGCAGGTTAAAGTGGCCATAACAGATAGACATGTTACGAAAAAGGTAAGCTAACGCGAGTAGGGCGAGTTACAAAGATGTAATCCTATTGCTATTAAACTAAGTGGGATTTAGTCCGTCAGAGTGGTGTGTGACCTTGTTAGTTATTCGAATAGATGGAATGTGAAAAAATCCTATGGGATTATGGTAGGGAAATGAGTCCGTCATGGACTAAACATAATTGAAATGATCACCAAAGGGAAATATACCCAAGGGCATATGAAGAGTCGGCCCAATGAGCCACTATAATATGACATGGTGAGAAGAAGAAACCCGCCCTAAGGTAGGTTTAAAATAAAGGATATAAGTAAAAGAATGGCAGAGTTTGCAGATATGAGGAGTCGTTCGAGGAACCATTAAACTGATATGGTTGAAGAAAGGTTTGCTTAACTTCCTATCCTTCAACGGATAGGTTCGGAGATAAATCAAAAACCGTTGGGTTATATTGAGAGAAATTTCCCTAAATGAGCAAGGAGTTTATTTGTAATTTTAATATTATTTATTTTACCCTCGACATGGTAGGGTACGTTTTCGTTTAATGTAGAAACTCACTAAGTTCTTTCGAACTTACAAGGGTTTAACATGTGATTATAGGATTCGCGGGGCAAGGAACTCATGGAGGGGCCAAGCTAGACCATGTGGGATCAAGGAATTCATTAGGAATGTGTCACGCACATTGGAATGGGGATACCTTTAGAGACAAAGAGGCGAAAATGTTGTAACCAGTTAAGTCCGGGGTTAAGACAATAAACTTGTATTTTAAAATTTATAGACTCTATTGTTTATGTTCTTAATTAATAGGTAATATAGTCTGATTTTAAGAGTTAGCGAGTTCTAAGTATGTACAGTTAACCTGATTCAATTGTGATACCCGTACTCGAATCCGGCGATTAGTTCAGGTAAGGGTGTTACAAAACTCAAATGATAAGGAAGCTTGAGACTTTTGGAGAATGGCAGAGAATAAAATAGATAGTGGTGGTGGATTGAAGGAAAGAATACAAGTGTTATGAAATTGTGAAGTAAGTGATTGCATATGAGCGTAGTATGAATGAAATTGAAATGATGGTTTCAATAAAATTAAATGAAGCAAGGATTAAAGAGAAGATTTTGTATGACTATGGTAGTGAAAGGTTATAGTAATTAGAATAGTAAGAGAGCAAGTTTAAGGAAAAGTGAGAATTCATAGAACAAGTTTTGAGAAAGGAACATGATATACAAGGTAAAGGAATTTTAGAAATATGATAATGTGAAAGAGGTTATCAAGAAAACATAAAGAAGATAAGACATTGTGGAATTTTCAAGGAAGAAATTTTTATTAAGGAAGGGGGGAGAAATGTATCTCCCCTAAAACCACTATGCTATATAAGTGAAGAGCTATATTAGGAATATGCATTGTGGAATTTTTCAGTTAAAATAAATGTGATATATCAATATAGTAGGGAGGGTATTGAATATCAGAAAAAGTTGAAATAAGTAGTATGTTATGATATATTAATTCAAGGTATAGTCTAAATTGTAAAGAAGAAAAAAAGTGAAGGGGTCAAATTATAAATAATCAAAATTGGAAAGGTTAAATTAAAATTTTGGAAAGGTTGAAGGACCAAAGTTGCAATATGACAAGAGTGGGAATGACTTGATAGCAAATACTAAAAATATTTAAGGGCAAAATGGTCATTTTGGAAGTGAGATAATTTTAATAAATTTACCAAAATGCCCTTAAATATGTGTATTGAATTTTAGGTACTGGATTTGCCTTATGACGATGGAATTAATATGGGCCATTGGATCAAAGATAATTATATTTATTAATTCATGAAACGTTGGCACAATATGAGCCATTGGACCTTGACAAAAGGTGAAATCAATTTATAACCTTTGGATTGAAATTATGGTATTAGGATTTTTTATTATCTTATTGTTCTTGTTAGTTAATATTTAAAGAAGAAAAATGGAGAATTTTCTCCATAATTCTCCACTTATACGTTCATAAAGAAAGGAAGAAACTTGTCCTTTCATTCAATTTGGGCTTTCCCCACTAAATACTACCTTTCCAACTCAAAACCTTTGGAATTTCCATGGAGCCCAAAGAGAAAAATTAATGTTTAGACCTTGGTGAGCTTGGAATCAAGAAAATCAAAGATGGAATTGAAGGAAAGTTAAGAAAGTTTAAGAAATCAAGGTGACATGAGAAAAGAGAAGAAAATAATGAAAATATAATAGAGAAAGGAATGGAAGTGACAAAAGTGTGAAAGGAAGAGGAGAGAAGCCAAGGAAGTGAAATCTAAAGAAAGGTAAGTACTCTTATGAATTCTACTTGTTCTCTAAAGAATTAGATTGAAATATATGATGAAATAAATGTGGTGTCTATGAATTTAATTGGAAATAATATTAGTGCAAAGTATTACATAGTAGTTTATATTTTTGATTTTCTAGGAACAGTTTTAAAGTTTTGTTTTCTCAAGGCACCGCTTAGGTAGCCAATCATTTTTGTTTCTTTTTGCTACTTTTAAGATTGTATTTTTTTCATCTTCTCTCTTCATAATATAAATATCAGCACAGTTCAAAAAAAATTATAAGAATTAAAGTGAGAAAATGATATATTAAGAGACATGAAAAGTGGAAGTGTGAACAAGTTATTGTGTACATAATATGCAAGTTTTTAGAGGAGTTAAAAGTGTAACTGGAACATTTAACCAATGGGAAGGCTCCAGTTACATTTTGACTTCTAATAGTAATTTGACTTCTTATTATTTTAAATTTAAATTTCATAAACTTTGAGAAAATATATTTTATAAAAGTTTGAATCTAGCAGCTTTTTAAATTTAATTGAAACAGAAAGATTATATATATTAATATAAAAAGAAGATGTTGCATACCAAACCGTTTTGTAAGCTTCCAAATAAAATTCATTAGCCAACCACGCACTGCAAGAAAGGTGAAATTTATATGTAAACTTACTATAATAAATAATAATATGTGATGAAACAGAGGAAAATATTTTAAAAGCAAAATAAAGTTAATTGTATAATAATAACTTTCAACATACCATCACTTGGACGCTGATGCTGCATTGTATTGCTCTCTAAATCTCTCCTTAACTCACCCTTGCTTATTTTCTCACCTTCTAATTCTCTGTTTGATATCTTTATACCTGGAGTTACCCACATCAGATTTTTCAACAATTATTATACTATGTATATTATTGGCAATAATGAGATAAAAGTATCATAGAGGCTCTTGTACAACTAGTTGAATTACATTTTGCTCTCTATTTTGAAAATGAGCAAATTAGTCTCAGAATTAATCTTTCAGTTAAAATTTCATCCGTTTCTATTATTACAAACTGGTCCGACATGTCAAAATAAGATACACATGACATGTCACATATAATTGTCTAGCTATTTTGTCTATCACACAAGTTATTAACGGTAGAATTTAATGAAATTTTAATAGAAATAATTGACTAGTTTGCTATTTGATCTAATGTATAGGGACTAATTTTTTTTTATAGAAAGAATAAAATACAATCTGATTCTTATTACATGTATTCATAATAATTTTATCCACTAATGAAAAAGTATAATTAAAATAAAGAAATTATAAAGATAAAGTATCAAAACTTACAAGAGTCATAGATCCAACGTTTCCAGAAGACGAAACTCTTACTGCTCATGAATGCCGATGGTTTATGGGCCAACAGCTTAATGGCGTAATTATTGTTTATATCTTCTGTAACCCCAAGTTTTGGATATGTTTTCACCAAACTTATCGCTAAATCTACAGTATTCAGTTCACCGGCACCAATCATAAACAATCCAAACCATTTGTTAATGTCTCAGCGATTATTAATTCTACTTGTTTATGTTATACATAAAAATATGAACTCACCAAAAATGCCATCGGCGATGAGGGAATTGAGTAGTGTGGCACCGCTTCGATCTTCAGTTTCTGGATTCAGTATTTCCTTTGGTGTGATTTGGTAAAGATAACGAACCATTTCTTTGGCACTGAACAACGAAGCCACAACCACTGGGATCGCCCCATACCGATTCTTCAGCGTCAGCAAGTTGCTGTTCTTCTCCACCATGTCCTCCACCATCTTCCGGGATTCGTTGATGGTAGCAATGGAAAAGGCTGTCTCCCCCATGTCGTTTTTCATTTCCAGCTCCTCTTTTCCCATCATCTCCACTAATACCTTCACAATGTCCGTTCTTCCAGCCAGAACCGCCACGTGAAGCGCCGTGTCATCTTTCAGTGTAATCTTTTCTCTCAGGGCGTTAGGGTTTTCACGAAGGAACTCTTTTACTTCCTCCACTTTACCTTTTTCGATTTTCTGGTATAGCTTATCGTATTGGAAGACATTTGATTCCCCTGCATTGCAATATATATCGTATTTCTATTGTTTGCTATTATTATAATTATTGATTCGCTAAACATCACGCAAATCAGGTTTTGTTTTTTATGTGCCGAGTGACCATTGAATAGCGGCCCACCGTTTTATCTTCGATTCTAGATAAAGTCTCTCGAATGATTGGATTAAACAGGCAAAATCAACGAACAGGGGACTTGAACCCAACTCTATTTATTATTATTCAAGTATCTTCATATATAAAGTTCTTCAATTGTCGTAGTTTTACCTACTTTTTTTCAGAGTTGGAGATAAAAATTTTAGGATATATTGCTCTTATGTGCAAAGACACTAAAAGATAACAAAATTAGATTTGTATGATGTTTTCAGCATGAACAATAATAAATAGAAAACCATATATAGAGAATTTAATTACCTTGACGGAGCAAGCAGCCACTGCCTTGTGGCAGTGGGGCGGGAAACTTTTCTGCCAACCGATCCCACTGGTATTTAGCTGATTGGTTACCTCCGAATTTGGCAATACTGTGAGCCCCGCATGAGATTTGTAAGGCATGCAATGCCTTGGCATTGTTTTTCACCCACAGATCGTATTGGTTTTTATCACTTTGTGGTGGTTCCTTTTCTTCTCCACTCACTATGCCCCAAAGCCCCTGCGATTTCAAATAGCTTTCCAGACATTCCTTCCAATTCTCGTAGTTTTCTTCATTCAGTTTATCACTAACAATGCCTGTAAAAGCCATATGGTTGCTTCAATTTATTTGTTATATTGAAAGGTGCTGTGCTTGATTCAGTAAGTGGAATTATGCATACTTGTGTGTGTGTGTGTGTGTGTGTGTTTTTTTTATATATAAATAGAAAACTAGATAGATATATCTGATTTTGTTAAAATAGGTACCTCGTGTTTATCTTCTTAGCTTTGTACTTTGTTCTTCAAAGTAGCATCTAACTTTGAGTTGAGAACAAGCAATGCTTAGCTTCTCTGCTGAAATTCAACTCATGCTACTTTAATCACAAAATAATAAAACGATAGAACTAAAAAAGGATTAAGTAAATATTAATTAATCAAACTTTAATATTCCAATTTGAGTCCTACAGCGTATATATCATATATGGGTTCTCACTCCATATGTCCATATCTATTATGGTTTACATCCAAATATATTACAGTTAAGGGAGGAATTCTTTTACACCGATGTAAAGCTAAAATAGTTTGCACCCTTTCATATATTTTTGTGGGATTAATATTTTAGCGGTTGGTATATTTTAATGAACAAACCGTTAAATATTAATATATACAATATTTTCAATCGATAGAGATATTGGGTTGGTTTAAAATTTACATGCATGACAAAAACAATTATATAGAAAAATTTCATGATTGGATCATTAAACTATTAATCGTACATAAATATATGAAAGGAATAGTTTTACATCGGCCCAAATTGATCCCTTATTTTCTAATTATAAGTCTATTTATTTGTGCATTATACTAAAAATGATTTTTCATGACATTTAACGTCACGATAAAAAAATCAAGAAAAGTATTTTTTTTTTTTTACCTTTCATG
>CM025143.1:7902925-7913073 GCA_013467495.1 Gossypium gossypioides | reverse complement strand
GAAATTTTTATACGGTAACACTATCATGCTGTAGACACTAAAATAATAATAAAATAAATTTTTTGACTTTGAATTTGTGGTCCCGAAACCACTATTTTGATTTCACTAAAAACGAGCTATTATAACTCTCTCCCTAAAGGGATTTTCGTCCCCGAAAATCTTACCAGAAAAGAGGTTCGGATATTGCTTTCTCCTAGCTACCTCAGATTCCTAGGTGGCTTCTTCTATTCCTTGTCGTTGCCAGAGAACTTTTAGTAAAGCTATGTTCTTGTTTCTCAATTCTTTTACCTCTCGTGCCAGAATTCTGATTGGTTCCTCACTGTATATAATGTCAAACTGAATCTCAACATCCGTCGGGGAAATAACATGTGAAAGACATAATCTCAACATCCGTCGTAACATAGACACGTGAAAGACATTATGAATTCTTTTAAGTTCTGACAGTAAAGCTAATTGGTATGCAACGGACCCGATTCTTTCAGTAATCTCGTACAGCCCGATAAATGCGGACTTAGCTTTCCTTTGCGACCAAACCGAAGAACTTTCTTCCAGGGTGATACTTTCAAGAATACTTTTTCGCCTACTTGGAATTCTATATCTTTACGTTTAAGATCCGCATACGATTTTCTGATGATCTGAAGCTGCTTTCAAGCTATCTCGGATTACTTTCACTTTTTCCTCAGTTTTACTAATCAAATCAACCCCGTGTATCTTTTTCTCACTAAGATCGGTCCAATATAATGGCATTTACGACCATACAGAGCCTCATATGGTGCCATTTTTATACTCGATTGGAAATTGTTATTATACACGAATTCAACTAACGGTAAGTATTTCTCCTAGTTGCCTTTGAACTCTAATACATAACAACGAAGCATATCTTCGAGAATCTGAATCACATGTTTGGACTGACCACCTAGGAGAATTTGAATCACATGTTTGAACTCTAATCAACCGTATACCAAGAGCTTTCTGTAACTTTCTCCAAAATCGCGATGTAAACCGTGGATCTCTATCCGAAATAATGGAGACTGGCACTCCGTATAATCTGACAATCTCAAAGACATATAACTCAACCAATCTATCAAGGAAGAAATCTGTATGTACCGGAATAAAATGTTTAGACTTCATCAAATGGCCAACGATAAGCCAGATGGCATCTTTCTTTCTCGGTGATAGGGTTAACCCCGATACGAAATCCATAGTAACTCCATCCCATTTTCACTCTGGTATCATCACTGGCTATAATAGTCCTGAAGGTACCTGATGTTCAGTTTTAACTTGCTGACATATCAAACATCTCGATACAAAATAAAAAAAATCTCACGTTTTATTCCTAGCCACAAATACATCTATCTCAAGTCACTGTATATTTTATTACTTCCCAGATGAACAGATAAGCTACCACTATGAGCTTCATGTAAGATTCTCTGAATAAGCTCTGGATTCTTCGTAAGATTCTCTGAATAAGCTCTGGATTCTTTGGTACACCAACTCTAACTCTAAACAGTAAAAAATTATCAGGTCCTATTTGAAATTCTGAATCAGAAGTTGTTCAAACTGTACCCATTTAGCTAGCAACTTACTATCACATTTCTGAGCTTCACATATATGCTGCAAAAATTTCAGTTTAGCTTTTAACTCGGCTAAGATCGAGCCATCATCAGATAATGTCAGTCGTGTATTCATCGCTCGCAGAGTAAATAAGGACTTTCTTCTCAAAGCATCATCAACTACGTTTACTTTTCCCAAACGATAATCAATGATCAAATCAGAATCTTTTAACAGTTCGAACCATGAGCGCTATCTTAGATTCAGATCTATCTGCGACATTAAATACTTTAAAATCTTGTGATCGGTAAATATGTGACATTTTTCGCAAAACAAATAGTGTCGCCTAATTTTCAATGCAAACACAATAGCTGCCAACTTTAGGTCATATGTCGGATAATTCTTTTCATACGGATTTAACTGTCTGGAAGCAAAAGCTATCACTCTGCATTCCTGCATCAAAACACAACCTAAACCATTTAATGATGCATTACTGAAAATCACGAATTCTTTACCTGATTCAGGCTGAGCCAAAACTGGTGCCTCAGTCAATAGTGTTTTCAATTGATTGAAATTTTGCTGACATTTCTCGGACCATTCAAATTTCACATCTTTCTGTAAAAGTCGTGTCATCGGTGTAGCTATCATTGAAAACCTTTGACGAACCTTCGGTAATAACCAACTAATCCCAGAAAAATTTAGACTTTGGATACATTGTTTGGTGGTTTCCAGTTAACAACTACCAAAATTTAATTCGGATCAACTCTGATGCCTTCAGCCGACACTACATGTCCTAAAAATTGACTTCTAGGAGCCAAAACTCACATTTGCTAAATTTGGCAAACAGTTGCTTATCTCGCAAAGTTTGCAACACAATCCTCAAGTGTTCAACATGCTCGGACTCGTCTTGAGAATATATCAAAATGTCATCAATGAATACCATAACAAATCTGTCTAAATACGGTCTGAAGATTCTGTTTATCAAATCTAAAAATACTGTAGGTGCATTAGTTAAACCAAATGGCATCACAAGAAATTCATAATGTCTGTACCTGGTTTTGAATGCAGTTTTCGACACATCTGAATCTTTCACTCGTAGTTGATAATAACCCGAACAAAGATCAATCATCGAAAATATCGTGGCACCTTTCAGCTGATTGAATAGATCATCAATACGAGGCAATGGATATTTGTTTTTTATTGTAACCTTATTTAGCTGACGATAATCTATACACAATCTCATTGATCCGTCCTTTTTCTTAATGAACAGAATTGGTGTACCCTAAGGTGAAAAATTGGGTCGAGCAAAACCCCTATCTATCAACTCTTGCAGCTGTGCTTTCAACTTTTTTTAACTTGGTAGGAGCAATTCTGCAAGGTGCTATCGATATCGGTGATGTTCCCAATACAAGTTCAATAGCAAATTCAACCTCTCTAATCATCGATAATCCAGGTAATTCCTCTGGAAACACATCAGGATACTTGCAAACCATAGGCACTGATTCAAGTTTCGATTCAGACAATTTAGTATCCAGTACATAAGAAACATAAGCATTACAACCTTTTCTCACATATTTCTGCACCGACATAGTTGATATAACAATAGGAAACCCATTTGGATTATATGATTCAATACGAAGTGTCTCACCGTTCTAACATTTTAATACGATAAGCTTTCGTCTACAATTTACAACAACATCATGCAGAGTTAGCCAATCCATACCCAAAATCACATCAAATTCATCAAACAGTAGTAACATCAAATTAGTCAAAAAATTGTAACCCCGAGTTATCAAAGGACAATTCTTGCAGACTTTATCAACTAACACATACTGACCTAGGGGTTCGATACCTTAACCATGAATTCAGTGGACTCAATCGATAAATTCTTACTAGACACTAAATTTGTGCACACATATGAATGAGTGGATCCCAGATCAATCAAAGCAGTAATATCAGTATAAAAAATAGAGAAAGTATCGGTAATAACATCTGGCGCAGAAGCATACTCTCGTGCTCCTTTAGCATAAGCCTTAGTTGGTGCTCGTGCCTCAAATCTCACAGCAAAATCTTTCGTTACACCACGGTTACCACTCATATTTCCAGGATTACGAGGTGGTCTACCTCTCGCAGCTATGTTGCTCGGTCTCGTAGTTTGAACTTTCTCTTTCTTGAATTTCTCTGGGCAATCTCTAAGATAGTGGTCGAAGGAACCACATCTGAAACACGCTATGTTCTTCACTCGACACTCACCATAATATAATTTGTTACAATGCTTACACTCAAGTCTGGCATTTCTAACACTACCTACACTCGCTACAGATGTAGCCTGAGGTTTAGGACTGGAGCGTCGGGTACCTCTATCTTTATTAGAATATCCCGCAGAAGCAGTAGAACAATTGTAGTGTTCTTTGGACCTCTTTGATGCTGACTAGTATGACTTTCCCATCAATCTCTTTCTCGAATCTCTAGCTTCAAATTCAGCGTGTCTTCATTTCAACCAGTTTTTCAATTTTATGTGCCCGGTCAACCAATACAACGAATTCTTTTAACTCAAGAATTCCAACCAGAAGCTTTATGTCTTCATTTCAACCATCTTCGAACCTCTTACACATAGCAGTTTCAGTCGGAATACACTCCGAGCATATTTGCTCAATCTGACAAATTCTCGCTCGAATTTTGATACAGCCATACGGCCCTATTTGAGATCCAAAAATTCTTTACGTTTCTCATTCAAAAACCTCTGCCTGATATATTTCTTTCGGAACTCAGTTTGGAAAAATTCCCAGGTGATCCGCTCTTTTAGCACAACTGAAATCAACGTGTTCCACCACTGATACGCTAAATCTTTTAGTAACTATACCGCACATTTAACGCACCCGGCCGGTGAACAGGATAGCTCATCAAAAATCCTGATTGTATTCTCTAACCAGAATTCAACTCTCTTGGGATCATCCTCAGCAGTAGCTCAAAATTCTTCAGCCCCATACTTAGGAATCTTATCAACAGATGGCTTACTAATTCAAATTAGTTTTAAACCTTGAGGAATAAAGGGAACCAGTTGAGGAGCAGGAGGAGGTGGAGGTTGTTGAGCAGCCGGGTTCGTCCGTACGAACTCGGTGAACTATTCACTCATCATATAGAAGAAGGCTTTTTTACCCTCTCCTCATTGGCCCTCAGATACGAGCCTTGTACCGGTCGATGCTACTATGTTAACGGAGGCTTGAGCATTGCTTTCTACTTCATCGGAGTCAACTCGGTTGGAAGTCATTGGTATATAAAAACATGTTTTAAAAAGGTCAAGAGATATCACACTATCACAAGTTATATAATGACATGTATAGCTAGACTCGTACACGCTATGTTCAGTCTGAGAATCGACTAAACCGTAGCTCTAATACCAATAAATGTAACACCTTTAACTCGAATTCGTCACTAGAATAGGGTTACAGAGCATTACCGGAGATTACAAATTAAATAGACAGAAATTTAAAACATTTCATTACATATCAATATTCATATTAAAACCAATTCAAAACATACAAATTGTCCCTTATACGAACCCTCGACTCCCAAAATACACATTAGAAATAAGTCGAGACTAAATCAAAAACTTAAAGAAATTTTAAAAAAAATTTGAAATTTTTCAATACTGCAGGGGTCACATGGTCGTGTGGCCAAGTTGTGTGACTCACACGGCCAAGAGACACGCTCGTGTCTTAAGTCGTATAGGAATTTGAAATAAGGATACACAGCCGTGTCCCAGCCCGTGTTCGTGCCCATGTAACTCACTAACTTGGTCACATGGCCAAGCCAAACGCCCGTGTGCCAGGCCATGTACCATCCAAAATAACCTCACACACCTGTATGCTTGACCGTGTAACAGTCTGACTTGCAACCCTTTTAAAAGCTACAGGGGACACACGACTGTGTCACCTAGCCGTGTGTTACACATGGCTGAGACGCACGCCTGTGTCTCTGCCTGTATGGACGAAAATAGGCTATTTTAATAGCCATTTTTCTCACCCAAATTGGCATGTACCTACACAGAGCATTGCACTTACTTGCAATCCATTACAAGGCATCCAAATCAAGCATAAACTAGTCTTATACATATGGAATGATCACATACAACCAATATGCCCTTAGGCACCTCAAATGACAACTTATAAATATGATTAATCATGTGTTCAATATAACCAATTTTTCAACTAACATATATGCATATTTACACCAAAACTTACCATGTAGATCATTTAACAAAACATAACATTTGGTATCAAAACTCCATTCTAAAACTAGCATCAAATGACCATATAAATAATTTCCACTAAAACACCAATTTACCATAATTACGTCCTATCACAAAGTATATATTTAATATACATATTCATACCACAATTTTCATCTTCCATAATTCAACCATACCAAGTTATTCATCAACCATTAGAGAGCAAAWATTTACATRCMATATACTAGACTTATACTATCATCAAAGTGCCAAAACACTAGCCAAACAAATGGCCAAATTATCAACAAAACATATAGGCCAACATTAGCCAAAATAACCTATTCATGCCTTTATGACCAAACTTAAACCAACCGAAAGTACCGAGGGAGCCGATAGATAGTACGATATAACTCCGACAAGTATCCAACCCGAACGAGCTTCCGAATCACAAAAAACACGAAAAATACTCCTAGTAAGCATTTAAGCTTAGTAAGTTCGTATAACATAGAATTTTAGTCATAATTTAGGTAAGTAAACATAGCATATCCCAATTCAATTTGCCCAAATTCCTAAGCATATATTCACCAACATGTTAGCCATGTAAAACACATATAATAGCTAATAAGCATGGATGAACATAACCACTAAGCAAGTTTAATATACATGTATCATCCATTTCATGTTTCAATATATCATGTAATATAATTTTCATGTATTTCATGTATATACTTGTAATGTTTCATGTATGCTCATTGAACAGTTTAGAATATCGTTGGATACTCGAGATAGCTCACACATAGTGTTCTAAACTGTAATCCGTCAATTCCTGTACATGTATGCTTATACGAGCTATGAATCGATATGCTCTCACAAGCTGCAATTGGTAATTTCATACGAGCTGAGAATCGGGATAGCTCAAATGAGCTGAGAATTGGAAAACTCTTACGAGTTGCAATCGGTAAGTTCATACAAGCTGAGAATCAATAAGCTCTCATGAGCTGCAATTGGTAATCCCTAATGACGTGTCATTTGTATCCTACAAATTCCTATGGCTCAAATGGGACTCGATAATCATCGTACGTCGTCGATTATGCAATCGGTATTTATACATGACAATTATACAAATCACATATATATAATTCAATTAAAACATATAAATACTCAATTTAATTATACGAACTTACCTCGACGAGTACATGTAGATACGGAGGCGATTAATCTGATATTTTCTCTTTACCTCGATCTAACTCCGTACGAGGTCTGACTGGATCTATATGGATAAATTTAACTAAATTTAATATATATTTCATTCAATTTAGTCCAACACATATTTTTGGCAAAATTACCATTTTGCCCTTATACTTTTAATTTCTTTGCAATTTAGTCCCTATGCTTGGAAATTGAAATTCATACAATTTTACCTGTACCTAAGCCTAGCCAATTTTTATACATACTAATAGCAGCCCATATATTTCACAAATTCACAAATTTTACCACGAATTTATCACAATTTTCAATTTAGCCCATAATTGATAATTTCATCATAAATTCATTTATAAAAGTTGTTTATCTAACAACAACCATTCAGTTTTTATCACCAAACTTCAAAACTCATATATATTCATCAATGGTAAAACCTTAATAGTTTAACAATTTCACAAATTAGTCCTCGGGCTAGCTATATTAAGCTACAATGATCCCAAAAACATATAAATCATCAAAAATAGGACAAAAACGCATACCTAATTAAGCTTACAAGCTTGGCTAAATGTTTAGCACAAAAATGGCTTCTTTCCCTTGTAAAAATCGGTGGAAGATGGTAACGGAAGATGATGATAATTTTGTTTTGTTTATTTTTATCATTAATTACTATTTTACTTAATTAACCTTTATAAACTTTAATAATTACACAATTGCCAAGACAACATCTTCCATTATCAAGTTAAATGGTCTAATTACCAAATAAGGACTTGCACTTTAAGTTTCTATAGCTATTTAATACCTTTAGCTATCAGAACCCAACTTTTGCATTTTACGCGATTTAGCCATTTTTATCAAATTAAGCATGTAAACGGTAACATTTCTTAACGATATTTTTATACGGTAACACTATCATGCTGTAGACAATAAAATAGTAATAAAATAAATTTTTTGACTTCAAATTTATGGTCCCAAAACCACTATTCTGATTTCACTGAAAACGTGTTGTTACAGTTGTGCCCTACCAGATCGACACTTACCAATAGAGCTAACCAGGTGGGACAAAAGGTCGAGCATCACACCTTGTTGGAAAAACTCAGTTTAGAAATTTGTTTCACAACAAAAATATTTTTTTTAAAGTCAAGTGACTATTAGATCTGGTTCCCTATGTGTAGGATATTTATTTGTAGACTTGTAATTTTTTCGAACAGATTAGTTAATAAAATTATTCATGAATTGCATTAATATCCTTTTATAATGTCCTCAAGTGGTTGTCTAATCTTTGACTAATACAAAGCAGTATTACGTGGTTGGATCGTAATACAAAAAGACAAATTACAAGAGTAGACGAACCTAAACTTATCCTTAGTCTAATCGAAAATGAGAAAACTGATTTAAAGACTAATATGTTGTCTATCAAGTCCAATTGGGGAGATTATTTGTCTTGGGCATCGGAGCGGATGACTCCCAAAAGATAGAGACATAGATGTGACTAATTGGACTAATAGTAAGTCAGAATGGACCCAAGCACAATAGATCATGAATCCGCTTATGGATTTATGCACTTATGACATTCATAGTGTGGAACACCTTAATCCTAAGTGGATGATGAGCTATGTATGTGTGACTTGTATACTTTGATGTAAGTAAAAGCCTGAGTTCGAATAGATAAGGAATCGAAAGCTGGTGTGTTGAGTATACGATTTCTGTAGTATGTAACCCCATTCACAACAGTGGAATTCATAGCTCATAACATGGGTAAATGATATCCTCTCATTGGTATTACATGATAGATGATGAAAAGCAAACGTGGTTAGATGATGAAAAGCAAACGTGGTCACGAGTTATTTGTCTTTGTGATCAATGACTTAATTTGTAACATCCTGAGTTAGAGCCTGGAAGTTTTGGCCTTGCAAGTGAGGGTTCGCCAAAAGAATATCAGTAAAGAGTACATCAGATATATAATGAAGTAGTGTACACTAAAAGAAGCTGTAAGGGGGTTCACCAGATTCATTGTAAGTTGGGTTCACTAATTGGATTTGGAGAGCTGGTGTTTGCCAGTTGGTTTGGCGAATTGGGGCTCGCCAATTAAAGTTGAGTCAAACTTAAATTAAGAAATTAAGATATTGTGTATCTAGGATACTTTTTGTGTACGTAACCTTCTTTTAAACCGAATAGGGTTACTAAGTCAAGTAGGGTATCCTAAGAATACTAAGTCACTTAGTGCGTATAAATACAACCCGTATTCCTTGAAAATTCTCTCATTGATTATTATGTTGTCAAGTATCTATTCAGAACCAAGTTCGTAAAAACCAAGGTATGTTTCTGTCCTATTAGGGTTGATTGTCCAGTAAGCTAGATTCTCTCGTATATTTGTGCATGTTCTGTTTATTGAGTAAATTGTGCATATTCATGTATGTATGTTGCAAACCAACCGGATCATCTACTAGCAAGGGTAAAGGCAAAGCAAAACTCATCTAATATTCTCAGCTTTCTGGTGAGTGTTTTGGAATCATCACTCGTATGTGCAAACCACTATGTGTTCAGAAAATTATGGTCTTAAAATAGTGTTCAGGGTTTGTTACTATGTGCAAAATGTTATGTTTTCTAATGACTTTGGGTTTCTAAAATAAGTTCCAAGAGTAGGTCTTTCTATAAAACTCTATTTTCAATTTTTGAGACTTTGTTTTTAAGTTATGTGCGTGCTCCTATAAGCATATGGTTTAAGATATGTTTTTAAAGTATGGTTCTATAAATTGTGTTTTTACGAGTTTTTTGTACGAGCTCTTTATGAAAAAAGTGCTTTTATGCAAGCTCCTTATGTGAGCTTATATGTGTTGGATATAATGGCATGTCATAGGATTGTGAGTATTCACTTATAAGCTCTATGATTTGGGCGTTGAGGCCTTGGGACATGTGGAGAGATAAGGGAATGTCGAGCTATGCTCATTCAATGGGACATGTTGGCATATATGAGAGTGTCTAGATTATGCTACACTTATGGGACATGTTAAGGACTCTTTGATTCACAAGTGGGGCGTTATAAGGAGATTCGCTTATCCCACAGTAAGTTAAGACAAATGTTAAAAACATGTTATATGTGTTAGAGTATGCCCAAAGATCAATCATGAGATGGTTGTAATAACATACTTGATTTATCATGTTT
>CM025143.1:7881848-7894151 GCA_013467495.1 Gossypium gossypioides | reverse complement strand
CGATGAAATGAAAAAAAAAATGAAAAGCAAATTTAATTGGAAAGTTGAAGTTGATGTAGTCAAAAATTGGAATGTTTGAAAAGAATCTTAACAGCATTAACTATATATTTAAAAATAAACACTAAAAATTAATGAAAATAAATAAATTAAAAATTTAAAGCATAATATTGATTACGTAAGCAGACAATTATGTTTGATTAAAAAAATAAGTTAAAAATTATATATTTTAATTTAATTTGTACTTATTCAATGTGTATCATTATTTATTGTAAATTTGAAGAGTTCAAACCCCTATATAAATAATAATTTTTTTGTAATTATTGAAGGTTGGTGTGAGTTGATGTATTAGGTCAAACTTAACACATTTATTTGTTATAGTTAAAAAAGGTCAGAATTTTCATTATGGATAATGAGTCGTCTAAGGAAAGAATATATATGGATTAGAGAGGAATCAAACTTGGTACAAACAATTATGTTTGCTAACGTGGGTTACCAATATAACAATATATTAATTTTGATTAATGGTTTCTAAATAAATTTTAAAAGTAATTTCCCCACTCTAAACAAATCAGTGAGAAGTCCAATAAAATCAATCTTGTCTATGAAACAAGACTTTGTGATAAGGGTGTTGTTTAAAGTTTTCCTTCCTTGTGGAAGAAAAATTATTACAACCTCTTCCACCGAAAAATCCTTCCTTTTTAAGGTTTTTTTTTCTGAAAGGGAGTTGTATAAACATAATCGTGTTCACAAAATGGAAAAAATGAAACAATCATGAACATCTGAGCAACAATCTTCTAGATTACTATCATTGCCTGAAAGCATCCTTGCGGAGATTTGCTATCATTGTGTTGTAAAGGACGAGAATGGATTTGACAGTTTACTACTAAGGTTGGTTTATGAGTCTTTAGAAGTTTACTCATTTTTTTGTCTTAATAAGTTTAGATGTTGGATTTTTGTCTTACTTGATTTTTTGTGTTTTGAATGAGGATTATAGATAAAGAAAATTTTTTTATTAACTGTTTCCCCCTTCGGTTTAGAAGATGTCATGGGTTTAGGGTTGTAGAAACGAAGGACTTCTTTGACTTCGTAGTAGAATTGTGACTACCTTTTTTCTGTTGATTCTTACTAGACCTATCTTTTTTATAGAACCGTTGCAATCTTGTTACAGTTGCTGAGCATTAAGGAAGACCTTGAAGGGGAAAATGTAATGAAGGCTATCAACGTGTATTAAGGAAAGATTCCTGTTGTAAGTAATGAACCATTAGTAGTTAGTTTGTTAAGAAATGGTTAGTTGTTAGTTATTAAGCAGTTAACAAATTTTGTATAATTTCCTTTAGCTCAGACTTTTGAGAATAGTTTTTTCGGTTTCTTTCCGTTAATGAAGAAGCTATTCATGATACTCTATAGTCATTCTATTTCTCTTCATGGTATTTGAGCCAAGGTTTTGTTGTTGATTTGTTGAATCGCCATGGCAACTGGGGAGGTTGAAGAGAGTCCGAATCATTTCTCCAATATTGGTGGCGAACATGTAAGCTTGCCTTGTTCAAATCCAGGTTCAGTCACTTCTGTTGTTAACAAACAACTTCAGCAATTGCCTAAACATGATACTATCAAGCTTGGTAAGAGTAATTTTATTTTGTGGAAGCATCAAGTTATGCTAATTCTTGAAGGTTATGGTGTGTAAGGTTTCGTTCTGGGTACTGTTAGTGTTTCAGTACATGTTGTTGTGGATAAAGAAGGGAAATTAATCGAGAATTCTGGTTATGTTCTATATGTCCAACAAGACAAACTATTGGCTTCTTCGTTGTTTTCAACTATTGGTGATGAGATCTTAGTCTATCTTACCAGTGCTCGTACTAGCTATGATGTATGGACAGCCATTGAAAAGAAGTTTGTAACTAAGTCTACTACTAAACTCTCCAGTATGCGACATGCGTTGTATTCTCAGAAGAAGGGTCACTTATCTGTTAAAAAATATTTGTCCAAGATCAAGTCGATGAGTGATATGTTGATTACGATAGGGAGTTCAATTTATGAATAAGAACATGTTAGTATAGTTCTTACAATCCTTTCGGTCGAATATGAGTCAGTGCAGGTAGTAGGTTCAGCTACTTGTGTGTCCTTTGATCTATTAATAGAGCTACTTCTTAATTGCAGAACAAGACAACTTGAGTTCTTAACTAGTGTTCCAGTACAGGCAAACTTGGCTAGTAAATAATTCATGAAGGTGGTGATCAGGAAAAATGGTCTGACAGAGATTATCAACGGAGTAAACAATCGTATAGAGGTGATTTTTAAGGAAATAAAGGTTTTCATCGTGGTAGAGAATGTGGGGGTCAGTTTTCACATAATCGACCCCAATGTCAGTTATGTGGTAAAGTTGGACATGTTGTTCAAAAGTGTTATTACCGATTTGATGAGAATTTTGCAGGTATCTCTAATGACGATAGGTTGATGTCAGTAAATCATCATCATCTTTTCAATCGAAGACAAACTACATTTAACTATGGGGTGTATCACGATTGTAATAAATTTCCTTGCTCTCAAGGAGGTAGTGGTCAACCATCTAGGTCTTCAACTAGTTGTGATGATCAGATGTGGTACCCCGACTCCGGAGCCACAAATCATGTTACCAAAGATCTCTCTTCACTTAGTCATCATACTGAATATACAGGTATGAGTCAACTCTTGATGGGCAATAGGACTCCTATCCCTATCACTCATGTAGGGACCTCCTCGATTACCACTAGTAATAGATTTTTGTACTTCAACCGTGTTTTACATGTTCCGAATGTATGCAAAAACTTGATTTCTGTAGCTCAATTTGCAAAAGATAACAAGGTGTATTTTGAATTTCATCCCCATCATTGCTTTGTGAAAGACATCAAGACAGGGATGGTATTGTTGGTGGGACATGTTCATAAAGGGCTGAATCGGTTTGCTTCATTAACACATCATACAGGTTATGCAGGGGTGAATGATACTAGAGTTGGGCTACCGCACGCTAATTCGGTTGCAATTGGCACTTCTGTATTTGAGTTGTGGCACAAATAGCTTGGTCACCCGTGTAATAGAATAGTTACTCAAGTGCTTAGAAATTGTAATGTTGTATCGAATAAGTGTGTTCTGACAAAAGTGTGTGCTCCTTGTCAGTATGGGAAATATCATAAACTTGTTTTTCCTGATTCTCAAACTGTATATTCATCATCTTTTGAACTGGTTGTATCCGATTTATGGGGGTCGGCTCCATTACATTCAGAGGGTTGTCTTTACTACCTTTCATTTGTAGATGCTTACAGTCATTTTATATGGATTTATCTTTTGAAGACAAAAGCTGAGGTTCTTGACAAGTTTCTTCAGTTTCAAAAATTTGTAGAAGTTCAATTTGGGTACAAATTAAAAGGCTTCAAAGTGACTGGGGTGGTGAGTATAGACCATTGACTATGATTCTTTCCCAACTAGGCATACAACACAGGCTAACTTGTCCACATACATCTGAACAAAACGGTATTACCGAGAGGAAACACAAAAATTTGGTAGAAACGGGTCTCACGCTGCTTGCATAAACTTCTCTACCCATGCATCTCTAGAGTCATACATTTTTACATGATGCTTACTTAATAAACAGGCCCCCTACACCAGTTCTTCAAGGAAAATCTCCTTACAAGAAGTTGTATCGCACACCACCGAATTATATGGTGCTTAAGGTTTTTGGTTGTTGTTGTTATCCATACCTTAGGCCTTATAACAAACATAAACTACAGTACCGTTCTAGACCTTGCACTCATCTTAGGTTTAGTTCTAATCATAAAGGTTATAAGTGCCTTGATGAAAATGGAAAAGTTTGTGTCGTATTTGATGCAGATTGCTATCTGTTTGCCAAGACAGGGACAGTGATAGGGACTTCATGTACCAAGGACACTTCTTCAATGGTTCGTCAAAAGCCAACTGTTCCAATTTTGCCTCGACAATTTCTACATAGTGTTAGATAGTAAGTAGAAAATGTATGAAAACTATAGAGTAATACTTTCAATCAAACTTTATTACTTACTTTCTTTGAATACATTGGCTATGTTTATATACTTATACAAGAATGACTGTTCTTAACTAACTGCATATCCAACTGATTATCAAATTCTATAACAGACTAACAACCGTAACAGTCTTTATATTACTATTAACATTCACCCAACTTCTCAAGAGGTAAAACCTGAACATATCCAACTGATTACCAGATTCTAAAACAGACTAACAACCGTAACAGTCTTTATATTACTGTTAACATTCACCCAACTTCTCAAGAGGTAAGACCTGAAGCAAACTTCAAAACAGAGTAAATAACGAGACAAACAAAGGTTTAGTGAGAATATCTACAACTTGATCACACGCTGGCACTTCACCGACAAAGAGAGACCCATCAGCCACCTTTTTGCGAACAAAAAATAGATCAAGTTCAACATGTTTGAACTTAGAGTGTAAGACTGGATTAGGTGTAATAGTTACAGCACTTGAATTGTCACACCAAATTGTTGGAGGATCAGAAGAACTAATTTGTAACTCTGTCAACAAAGAAACTAACCACGTAATATCAGTAGAAGCTGCAGTAAGACTTCGATATTCAGTCTCTGCTATTCACCGGGAAACAACATGTTGTTTCTTAGAACACCATGAAACAGGCGTATGATCGAAGTTAACACAAACACTGTAGTAGACCGACAATCATCAAAATCAAGTCCCCAGTTGGCATCAGCATACCCAACCAAAGATAATCTGTCAGATCAACGAAAAACCAGCCCATGACTGATGGTACCATGTAAATATCTCAAGATAAGTTTCAATGCTATCAAATGAATCGTAGTAGTGCATGCATAAACTGACATACACGATTTACAGCATAGGCAATATTTGGCTGAGTCAGAACTACATATTGAAGAGCACCAGCTAGACTTCTGTATTCAATAGGATCTGCAAGCCGATCACCTTCATCCTTAGACAAAGTTGGTGAACTAACCATTGGTGTATGAACACTCTTAGCATTAGTCAAAGAACTTCGGTCAAGAAGGTCTCGTATGTACTTGTGTTGACACAAGTGCAGACTGCCATTGGAGGACCTACTGACTTCAATTCCCAAAAAATAATGAAGCTCACCCATATCTTTTAGAGAAAACTTTATATGAAGTTACTAAACAAAATAGTTGATTTCATTAGTCGAACTACCAGTAATAATAATATCATCCACATAAACCAAGATATAAATAGTGGACTTGTTTGAAACTTTAACAAACAAGGAAGCATCAGCTTTAGACATGACAAAACCAGAAGAGATAAGAAACTGTTTCAACTTTTCAAACCAAGCACGAGGAGCTTGTCGTAAGCCATACAAAGCCTTCGTCAAATGACATACTAAAGTCTCACCATTTGGTTTATATTGAACATATCCAGATGGCTGTTGTATGAATACTTCATCAGATAGATCTCCATTTAAAAAAAACATTGTTTATATCAACCTGACGAAGGTTCCAACCATTAGATACAACAACAGATAAAATGGTTAGGATCGTAGTAGGTTTGACTACTGGGCTAAATGTTTATTTGAAGTCACACCCAAGAACCTGAGAACATCCCTTTGCTACCAACCATGATTTCCGACGATTAACTGACCCATCAAGATTCTTTTTGATTTTGAAAAGCCATTTGCACCCAATTGCTTTTCAACCAAGAGGTAGAGAAACCAGTTCCCAAGTAGCGTTGGCCATTAAAGCATCAAATTCAACTTGAACAGCACTTTTCCACTCTGTATGAGCAAGAGCTTCTTCAATAGATCGAGGCTCAAAATCTACAACATCAACTGACAACGCCTTCAACTTAAAAATTCCTGCCTTAGATCGAGTAACCATAGCATGATTATTTCCTACAGGAAGAGAAGGAATAATTTGAGACACACTGGATTGATTGACCGGACTAGCTTCTGTGGACGAACTCAAAATACATCGCTCCCTAATATTGTTCCCAAATTCAGTCGGCAAATCAACTGAGACTGACTGACGAGGATGACATGTATCTGGTAACTCAATCAGAACAGAATGGTCAGACTGACAGTTTGGAGCAGAAGACAGAGGAGCAGTCGTTGGTGACAAGACACTGATTTTGTTGGGTTCTGCAGAAGACCGAACAGAAGAAGTGCGAACAACAGGAACATATGTAGGAGAACTTGAAGGGAACTGAATAGTAGATGGTGTAGGCAAGAGAAACAGAAATCGACGTTCATCAAATATAATATGATGAGAAATAACAACCTTACCTTTTGGTGTGAGACAATGATAGCCCTAATATTGAGAACTATACCCTAGAAACGTACATGGTTGAGAATGAAAATCCAATTTATGTGATGAAAAATGACGTAAATACAGAAAACAACAGTAACCAAACACCCTTAAGTGATCATATGTAGGTTCATGACCATACAGACTCTGATACAGAGACTGACCTTTCAGTACCGAAGTAGGTAGACGATTGATAAGATGAACAGCACTGCAGAATGCATATCCCCAATACTCCATAGGTAGATTAGCTTGGGCTAAAAGTGTAAGACCAGTCTCCACAATATACCTGTGTTTAAGCTCAACCACCCTATTTTTTTTGAAGTATGTGGACAGAAAACTCGATGGAGAATCCCATGACTGGCTAGAACTGACGTAAAAGCACGCAAATCACCACCCTAGTCACTTTGAAACTTTTTAATTTTCTTTCCAAACTATGTAACAATCATTTTTTGAAACTGAAGAAAACAGTCAACTACTTGAGATTTACGTTTAATCAAATAAACCTAGGTAAATCTACTACACATGTCTACAAACGAGACATAATACACATTGCCCCCACTCGCAATAGAAGCAGGTCCCCACAAATCGAAAACAACTAATTCAAATAATTCCATATATTCAGTAGTAGAATGTAAAAATGGCAATTTATGTACTTTTCCTTTTTGACAGGCAATACACACATTATCAAGACATTTTTATTTGAAACAATTCGACACTTATCAAGAACATGTTTAACAACTGCAGCAGACGGATTACCAAGTCTGTTGTGCCACAGAGTAAAAACATCATCAGCAGATGAATAGTCTTGAACCCCGATTTGTGAACAATAGAACGTGAATCAGATGGAGCTGACTTAGTGGCTGAAAACTGATATAGACTATCACATACTTGGCCCTGTAACAAAGTTTCCCGAGTCAGGATGTCTTTAATAACACAATGAGACAGATGAAACTCAAAAAACACATTATTGTCAGTAGCAAACTAAGACACAGACATAAGATTCTTCCGTATGCTGAGCACACACAAAACATTAGATAGATGTAATAACTTCTTTGTTGTAGGTAGAACCGTATTACCAATAGATGAAATTTTAGTAGGAGTTCCATTCCCCATAACCAAAGAAGAAGTACCTAATTATGGAGTTGTCGTATTGAGCCCAGAAGCTTCTGACAGACATGATGAGTGGCTCCTGAATCTGGATACCAAGACGAGGTCCCTACTGGCACAGGAATATACGAATCAGTGTTGTCAAAATTAGAATCATACTGTGTGGCATCCAAAAAATCAGATGCACAAAAGTCAGGAATTCGGGGCAGCCCAACACCCTGTGAGGAGTCAAAATCAAATACTCGAGCACAAGGTTTGGTCCCGCATGGAACCTCGGAACCATTATGTTACCGAGAATTGTCTAAGCCCACATAATTAGAAATGGGCTTAGATGAATTTTGTGCAAAATGTTGGCCAACATTAACCTGTCCACCGTGTGGCCCATTATGATTATTTAGCCTACATGGCTGACTTGAAACAGTTGGCCTAGGCACCCTAGCAGTGGGCTCAAACTGTTGCTGGCCCAAGTTACACCCAAATTCGCGTTATACATCACACCTAAAGGAAGGCCCAAAATCGCGTTGCACAGCACGCCCAAACGAGGGCCCAAATTCGTGCTCTACATCATGCCCAAATACACGGCCTAAATGCTCCCATAATCATGCCCACTTTACGACTGTACATACGGGCCATACACCACTTGCGGGCTAGCTGGAGACCAAGTACGACTGGCAGTAAAGTAATTAAGGTTTCTCCAATTAGAAACCCCATATCCAAAAGTCAATAGCACCCATGAAGACGACTCACCTTCTAGATGATTTATTTGACCAGTGTGACATGAATGAAAACGTGCCAGAGTGAACTCGCTCGGACTGCCGTAGTCGCGATTGAATAAATAAAAGCACCTTTGAGCGAGATGACCATATCAACTGCAAATTTGACACTGCACCCGAGGAAGAAACCCGCGCCCACACGAGCCAGAAAATGAGTGACCACTACGCCCAGAACGTAGAGCCGACTCAATCACTGCCACAGCCAGAGAAGCTTCAGCCACATTCGTATGCATCGGCACATCTTGTGCAGCTTGCATCTGACGAGTCTCAAACTCCATCAGCACATCAACCAACCGTTGAAACGGAAGCGTCTCCGACGAAAATGATGCAAGAGTCAATACTGCATCAAATTCGGGCGAAAGACCAGTGAGGATCACTTCTACTTTTTCGGCCTCTGAAACAACAGATCCAGAGGCCTCAAGTAAGGCACAGGTGTTCTAAATCTTGGCGATAAACTCGGTAACAGTCAATGTGCCTTTCTTTAGTGAATACAACTCATGCTTGATTCGTGAGATTTTGTACCAGTGGAGGCAGCAAATAACCGATTGGCAGTAGTCTAGATATCACACGCTGTTTTAGCGGCTGTAAATAAAGACAACAGAGAAACATTAATAGTAGATAGTAGCCAAGAGGCTAAGAGCTTATCTTATTGAAGAAAGGCAACCACATCTGGATTTGGAGTCAATGAACCATCCGGTGAGGCCACGAACCTAAGTGGAGCAGGTAGAGTACCATCTAAAAAACCTTGCAGCTCATATCCTTCTGTAATTAGTCTGATATGTTGCTGCCACTACATAAAGTTTTTCGTATCTAATTTCATTGTGTCATGATGAGAAAAAACTTGAATCAATCATGAACTAGAAAATGATGTAGTAGGACGATCAACAGATGTGGAGTCTTACGAATTAGCCATAAAACAACAGATAAAACAGCAGCAGACGTTGACACCAAGAGGAACTAGGCGATTGATACCATGTTAGGTACTAAGTAGAAAATGTATGAAAAGTACAGAGTAATACTTTCAACCAATCTTTATTACTTACTTTCTTTGAATACATTGGTTATGTTTATATACTCATACAAGAATGACTATTCTTAACTAACTGTATATCCAACTGATTACCAGATTCTATAACAGACTAACAACCGTAACAGTCTTTATATCACTGTTAACACATAGTCACCAGTTGCTCCTGTTGAAAGGCCATTTGCTGCTGATTGTTTGTCTAGTTCCGATGAGGGTTTTGTTGCTAACATATCACCACCAATTGATCAAACCTTAGGCTTTTCTAAAGGGTCATTCTGAGAGTCCACTTCTCGCACAAGGTTAGATTCCACTAATATTCCTATGGAGCAGGTTGGTAATACTTCACCTGGTTCACGAGAAGGGTTAATTCATCATCTAGAGACTACTCCTTTAATTACTCCTGCTCTTATTCCTGTTAACACATACTCATGCAAACAAGGTCAAAGCACGGTATTTTTAAACCAAAGCTTTATATTGCTACTTCTACTAATCATGGGCCCTCAATAATCAATGGAACATTCTTGAGTCCAAAATGGTCTGACGCTACTCAATAGGAATATGACGCACTTTTAAAAAATCACACGTGGGAGCTTGTACCTTTGCCTTCTGACAGAAGGGTAGTGGGCTGCAAATGGATTTTCAAGATTAAAAGACATGCAAATGGGGCAATGGCTCATTACAGAGGTCGACTTGTTGTGAAAGGATATCTACAAGAAGTAGGTGTCAATTTTAATGAAACGTTTAGTCCGGTTGTTAAGCCTACAACAATCTAAGTGGTTTTATCCTTTGCTATTACATTCGGCTGGACCTTAAGGCAAGTTGATATAAATAACACCTTTCTCAATGGAGATCTTACTGAAGAAATTTACATGGTACAGCCTCTAGGGTTTGAACAACATAGTGAAGGGTTGTCGTTGGTGTGCAAACTCAAGAAAGCCTTGTATGGCCTTAAACAGGCGCCTCATGCTTGGTTTCAAAAACTGAGAGACCACCTTGTTACAACAGGGTTTGTTTTGTCTAAATCTGATGCTTCACTTTTTAAAAAAAATTTTAGAGATGTTCTTCTCTATGTTCTTGTTTATGTGGACAACATCATAGTCACGGGTAACCATCATCCAAGTATTGATGCTTTTGTGAACTCTTTAGACTCGAGGTTCTCTCTGAAAGATTTGGGAAAGTTAAGCTATTTTTTGGGCATCGAAATCACCTACACTGCTTCCGGGATATTTCTCAGTCAACGAAAGTATATTCTGAACTTACTGCAAAGAAGTCGCATAGATAACTCCAAAGGCACACCTACTCCTATGATTTCTTCTTCTGTGTTGTCTGCGAACACTAGAAGCCCTATTGAAAATGAGTCTGAATACAAGAGTATAGTGGGTGCATTACAGTATATTGTGATCACTAGGCCCGAGATTATGTTTGCAATAAACATGGTCTACCAGTTTATGCACAAGCCCCTTGATCATCATTTCAAAGCTACTAAATGTATTTTACGTTATTTACAAGCCACGGTTGATCATGGAATTTGTTTCACTGCTGGCCCTAGACTTTCTCTTAAGGGTTACTCAGATGCCAGCTAGGGTGATGATCCTAACGATAGGCGATCCACATCAGGGTTTTGTATTTTTCTTAGAGGGAACCCGGTCTCATGGGGTTCTAAGAAACAACAAGTGGTGTCTCGTTCTTCTGCAGAAGTAGAACATAGAAGCCTTGCTCATGCTACAGCAAAAGTCACCTGGTTGGAATCATTATTGGGAGAATTACAAGTTCACGTTGCAGGGAAGATAGTCCTTTGGTGTGATAATTCAAGTACAGTAGCGGTATCTGCTAATCCGATTCTACACTCCAAGTTCAAGCATGTAGAGCTGGATATATTCTTTGTTCGTGAAAAGGTGGCAATGGGCAAACTGATCGTTGGTTATGTTCTAGCTCAAGACCAGGTGGCAGACGTGCTTACAAAACCTTTGTTAGCTAGGGTTTTTTAACAGGTTCAAGACACGACTTAAGTTTGTCAGCAAAACCGAGAGGTTACAAAGGTACTCACCAGTTGGGTGAATATTAAGGAATGATTCATGTTGTAACTAATGAACTGTTAGTTTGTTAAGAAATGGTTAGCTATTAGTTATTAAGCAGTTAACAAATTTTGTATAAATTCCTTTAACTCAGACTTTTGAGAATAGTTTTTTTGGTTTCTTTCTGTTAATGAAGAAGCTATTCATGATACTCTATATTCATTCTGTTTCTCTTCAACGTAGATAGGATGGCCCCTCGTGTCCGGTCCATGCATATTGTGCCACAAATATGTGACTTCATAATGAAGTTCGCAGAGGCCATAAACAGTGAAGCCTTGGTTATGGTGGGGACTGCAATGTTCTTCAATTAAGGCAGGAATGAAGAGGGTATACAAATTATGAGGCACGCAGTATTACGTAATTGCACTAAAATATTTGACTTTATTATTTAAAAAGATGCTGATAAACTGGGTGCTCCAATGAATAAACTAACCTTCCAACCAGGGTTTTAAACTTGAGGCAGGGTTTGTATAAACAAACGACGTTGGTGTCTGACATCCAAATGCTAATTTTAATCCTAGTAAATTGTGGTACACAATATGCATGCTACAAGAAGGTTTTGAGGAATTGAAAGAAAGCCTTATCGTAGAAGAAACATCTAATGTTGACAAGACTTGTGATAGGTAAAGTACTAGCTTTATAGAACTTGATAGGACGTTTATAGGTCTGTAAGTGGTACGTGAAATGTTGCACAAAGATATGCTAAACAGTTGCTGTGTAGTTGACCTTTATAGAATAGTCAACTATAAGGGCAAGTTGTACTATTTATTTGATTAAGGAGGTAAACTTTATTCAAACCTATCTGACCGTCCTTTGTGGCATAAGTTTGGATGGTTTAACCTATGCGTCGCTTGGGTTTGAACCTCATCTTAGGAAACAAAAAATTCACATGGGAAGGTGGTTTAGGATTAAATGAATATATATTTTTATTAAGATTTATGTTTGATTGAAAATAACTTGAGTTAACATTGAAATTATACTAAGATAGCCAATATAAA
>CM025143.1:7822405-7868436 GCA_013467495.1 Gossypium gossypioides | reverse complement strand
GGGGCTTATCGTTGGGGCAGGGATGGGAGCGTTAATTGTGCTGATTGGAGTGGGCATTTTCGTGATTTTCTATAGGAGGAGAAAGAAGAAGCTTGCTGGAGCTCATCCTCAAGGAGGTCAGTCAGTCCATCTTTGTTTTATTTTTATGAAATAATTACTTGCACTTAATGTAGTTCATAACACTTCCTCCTGACTGTATTTTAATCCTATATTTCTGAAGTACCATTAGTTTTTAATATTATTTGTTTTTATGGAATCTAGGTTTAATTTTGAAGTGTTTGTTTTGTTTGTATTGTATCGTACTATTGTTTTTTTTTAATGTTACTATTGTTAAATCATGTTAACTATATTTGTCTACATTTTGTCAACTTTTATTATTTATTTATTTGTTTGTTTATCAGTGTTTAGAGTATAATAATGTTGTTTAAAAATAAAGAAAATAAGATTTTTGGTTTAATATAGATTATAGTGAATCTTGAGTTCCTTCCCGTATTTTATAGTATATTATCATTGGGATTTCCTTCAAACCTTGGTTTTTGATTTTCATTGGTTTATGTTGTATATATAAGCACATATGCTTATGACCTAGATCTGCGTTATTGATGCTTTAATGGTATATGGTAAGCCATAATTTTCTTTTAGAGTTCACTTAAATCAATTGACTGAGAAGACCTAAAGTATGCAGCTTGAACGAGTTACTTTTGTTAAGGATTTAAAGTTGTCTTGAATTTATAAGTTATCGTAGTCTTTTGTTAATTAAGATGCAAGAATCAGTTTTATTGCTCTTATCATAGTGGTCATTTGTAATGTTCCCATGCTAATTTGATTTTTTAGACCATTTACAAAAGAATGAGTTTGATCCATTTCAGCTTTCAAGCCATGATACATGCATGCCCATACATGCATACAAGAACATCCATGCATGCATGTCTAGTAAACAAACACATATGCATATCTGGGAAAAGGAGGCGTCCACTGGTATTAACACTTTAGTAATTTTATCCCCAGTGCTGTAAAGATAAGCAGTAGTAATTTGGAAGTTTGTTTCTATTTATGTTTGATTAGCAACCAATATTATATTGAGTATTTTCTATTTGCTTTTATTTTGATTTGGTCAAGGCATTCTTCTGTTTCATTCTTGTATTAGATGTTTTAGTTGGACAGCGTTTGCTTTATGACTACAGTCTTATGTGGTAGAAAAGAAACCAATGGTTTTCAAAGTGAAAGGAATTGACACTAAATCTTGCATGTTGTTATACATCCAGTTGATCCTCAACATTGGCAGCAGAGTGTTCCTCAAATTGCTGTTCTGCCGAAACCTACTACACCGCCAGGAATCACACCACATGTTTATAATTATGTTGACCCTCCTTCAACGAGTACTAGTTTGGGCTCAGAAAAGCCATCTAATCCATCACCTTCCTCAGGATTGGCCATGGGACGGTCATTGGGCACATTTACTTATGAAGATTTAGCACTGGCAACGGATAATTTCTCTGATTCTAATCTCATTGGTCAAGGAGGTTTTGGTTATGTCCACAAGGGAGTGCTAAAAGATGGGAAAGTAGTTGCAATTAAGCAGTTAAAAGCTGGAAGTGGACAGGGTGAGCGCGAGTTTCAAGCAGAGGTTGACATCATTAGCTGTGTTCATCATAGACATCTTGTTTCACTAGTTGGATACTGCATTACTGGCGAAAAGAGGTTGCTTGTTTATGAATTTGTCCCAAACAACACGTTAGAATTTCATTTACACGGTGAGTTGTTGGTGGTTAAATCCCTCTTCCACCCCACCCCACTCCACCCACCTAACTGGCTCTGAGAAAATGAACATTAGAGATTGTGCATTTTTTCTTGCATGTGATGGATAATAGATCGGTAAGTCATATTCGATTGTGTGAAAGAAGAAGTGTTTTGTATAATCATGATACTAACTAGTTTTTGAACAGGCATAGAGGACAGAAGTATAAATTTGAGATTGCAACTTAGGTTACGGATGTAGTATTGTGCTTATCTTATCCATGATACTTAGGTTTTAACTGGATGAAACTTAACACGCAGGAAAAGAGAGGCCAGTTATGAACTGGTCAACCAGAATGAAAATTGCTTTTGGTGCAGCCAAAGGATTGGCATATTTGCATGAGGACTGTAAGGATACAATTACTTACCTACTTTAAGTTGTGAAGTTCAAGCACCTTCCAGTTTCTAGTCTCATGGTTTATACTTTTTCCACTAAACATAAATAATATAATCAGGTAAACCCAAGATCATACATCGCGATATCAAGGCAGCTAATATTCTTCTTGATGAAAGCTTTGAGGCAAGGGTATGGTTTCAGTTTTCAAGTTGAATGCTATTTCTATAGACACGGGATTGATTTGTCCCTTTGCCTCCTGAGGCTGAGAAAAAACCAAAATTCATATACATTTCTCAATGTTATATCAGCTCTTTCAGTGTTTCTTGAAAAAAAAAAAACCCCGTTGATTTAGTTTCTGTTTGACACTTGAATGAGCGAATCATCCTTTAGATCGGAACAATGAATAGAAAATAGATTTGATCATTAGTGTTTCAAGATGCCTTATCTCAAAATTTGATGAAAACTTGTTCTGAATGTATTGATATAAAGAAAATTTCTTTTCTATTTGGATGGCCTAAGTTCTGTGATTCTTTTTCAATAAAAGTATTTCACACTCTTGCATGTGTGTTTTCCCAGGTTGCAGATTTTGGTCTTGCAAAGTCTTCTTTAGATACTGATACTCATGTATCCACTCGTGTGATGGGAACTTTTGGGTAATATATGTATTTTAATGTATCTACTCAGCATATTGTTGCACTAATAAATTTGTGGCTCACTCCATGCTATCTTGCAGTATAGTTTCCTATAATCTGTAAATATCACATGCGTCCCTTCTCACAAGAATTTATACATGCAGTTATATGGCTCCAGAGTATGCCTCTAGCGGGAAGCTCACTGAGAAGTCGGATGTTTTCTCCTTTGGGGTTGTGCTTCTGGAGTTGATTACTGGACGCCGCCCCGTTGATAAGACTCAGCCATTCTTTGATGATAGCATAGTTGATTGGGTCTGTATTCTTTTTATCTGTATTAGTTCATTTAATATGTGTATATAATCTATTCAATCATTTTAAGTGATTTCTTAATATTAAAAAGGCGATCTTCTATTCTTTTCAAATGTTGGAAACAAGAAGTTTAGGTCCCACCAGAACATGGACTTGCAAATGGCCAATTTTCTCTAACAAACTATACAGCCTTTCTAAGATCCTGAATTATTAGTGCTTGACTGGCATGGGATGGATAACAGATCCTTTTTCTGAATTCTAGGCAAGGCCTTTGCTCTCACAAGCTTTGGAACATGGGAATTTTGATGCATTTGTGGATTCAAGGTTACAGAAGGACTATGATTCCGATGAAATGACCCGAATGGTGGCTTGTGCTGCAGCCTGCGTGCGTCATTCAGCAAGGAATCGCCCACGGATGAGCCAGGTTCTTTGACTAACTGCTTAATATTAAGTTTTTAGTTCTTAATCAAAACTTTTTTATTTTTATCAGTTAGGTAAATGTTCCATAGACTTGAATGGTCAGTTAGTTTTTCAACCAGGGTAACATATTGTCTCTAGCAAAAGTTAATTGTTAGTATCTATGCTTGTTCAATAACATCTTTTAACACTAGATATATTTTAACAATTGGGGATGTTTTTACTTCTTAATTATAGCATCTACATGTTCGAAATCAATGGTAGTTTATGCTACTCAGATTCGGTCTAAGTGTTGGATATGAGTATTTGTCTGACAAGAGTATGTTCAATGGTTTCTATGTTTTTCCATGTACTTGGAGGTCCTTGGAGAGTCATATCCCCATACCCATGTCTGAAAATATATCAGACATTGGTTTTGAACAAGGGTACATCAAAAAAATTAAAAAGTCGGAGCAACAAGGTTTGAGAATTCATGACCGTAGAATAAATGCTTGCTTGTAACCACCTTTCTGTCACGTAATGAAGGTACTTCGAGTCCTGGAAGGAAATATGCCTCTGGATAATTTGAACGAAGGAATCACTCCTGGGCACAGCAGGGTGTTCGGTTCCTTTGAAAGTTCTGATTACAGCTCAGCCCAATACAAGGAAGATATGAAGAAGTTCAGGAAGATAGCACTGGAAAGCCAAGAGCTTCCTAGCAGTGAATACAGTGTAGTCACCAGTGATTATGGTGTTAACCCATCTAGCTCCAGCACTGAAGGGCAACAAAGCACCCAAATTGAAACATCAAAAGGGAAGAAAGAAACCAAAGATGTAAGTGGAAGCTCGTAACAAAATCTAAATCTACCACGAAATTTGCTCGGACAACAGTAAAAATTCTTTTTCCACCCAGTTTTATATTCACCATTGTATTGCCTCGTTTGCAACTAGAGGGCATCACTTCTAAAGCAAATCTGAGATTTCTGCTATCCGAAATATGGCAGCAAACAATGGAATTGGGTGGATTTTGTCAATTCCATCGATTTCAAAGTATTATTTGATTGGTTAGAGTTGTAAAAACCTCTATTGCATGTATATTTAATGTAGCTCACGGCTAGTAAGTTGAGTGCTGTATCAAACTCTATAGAGGATGTTCAATGAAATTACTCCGGTGCTTCACTATTCTGTTGTTTAGGTATGCAAATCCTCATTTTAAGTTAGTGTTCTTACGATGCAACCGAAGTAGGGCTGCTATCTGTGGGGTTTAATTCGTATTGGTTGAACTTCGGAAATGGATTTTGCAATTTCAGATTGGCTCGTATTCCAATTATAAATGTGTGTGTTTTTATGGAACGGATTGCCAGATCCGTTACAGTCAAATTTGGATTGAAGGATAAAGAGATTGGACTACGACTGGATCCATGTCCACAAGAATTCAATTAATTACGTAATGTCTAATTCTGAAAAATATGGAATAATTGAGATGCACATAGGGAAATGTCTACTCTATGAAGTCCTACAACAAATTGGTATGTTTTCATATTTAGGTAATTGACAATTAGTTGTCAACGATCCTTGTTTAGCTTGTTTATTATTATTCTATTATTTTTAGTTTGTTTAGTTGTTTAATAGAGATTGATATAGATATTTATTTATGTTAGCAAATCTCGAAAAATTCTATATATTTGAGACACTTGTATAGGTTATTATATAAAGAATTAAGAGAATTTAATCTATTCAAGTGAGGGACATTATTTGTAAGATTGCATTTGAGTGTAAAACTTGTGTGTTGTGATTTTACAAGCTAAGTTAATAGGGGTTAATTTAGTGGTGAGAGTACCAATCTTTTAGGATATAAAAATGAGGAAATTATCACTTGGGTGTGATAGATTTAGATTCACTTGTTGTAAGTTTTGGAAATAATGGATATTTCTCATTGAGTTAGACTCTATAGACATAGGGAAACTGAACTGCGTAAACATTCTATGTGTCCCCTATTTTTGTTCTTTATTTCGTAGTGTTTGATGTAGTGCCAACTTCCCCAGTCACTTCTTCTGGCACTAATCTTGTTTTTTAGCAATTGCCTTCAAGTTAGCAATTGGTATCAAAGCTTTTCACTTAACGTAGCTAGTGGAGATTCATGGTGTAGTTAAATTCAAGCTATGAAAGGTTCCTCTACTTTACGTCCCCCAATGTTGGAGATTGGTGATCATGCATATTAGAAAACACATATGAAGGCTTATATAAAATCCATTGATGAAAAGGTCTGGCGAGCAATTCTTACTGGATGAGAGCCATCCATGATGGATAGTGAGAATGGGAGCGTGGCTAACCTCAGGTACAGTGGATCACTGAAGAAGAAAAGCTTGCAAATGCCAACTCAAAAATTTATACATTATCTTCTATGAAGTAGACTTGTAGGAACTTAAAAGGATCACTAAATGTACGATTGCTAAATTTACTTTGGATATTTTGGAGATAGCACATGAAGGTACCTCCACTGTTAAACAATAAAAAATGTAAATGCTGACCTCAAAATTTGAGAGCTTGAGAATGCAAGAACTACAGACTGTTATAGAGTTCTATGCAAAGTTGTGTGATCTTTCAAACTAGGTGTTTGCATTGGGAGAGGAATACTCTAATGTCAAACTAGCTAGGTAGGTGTTGAGATTTTTTGTTGAGAGATTCTCCATCAAGGTTACAACTATTGAGGAGACTAAGGATTTTGAAAGACTGGCTATTGATGAACTCATTGGCTCTCTATAGACCTTTGAGATAAACTTTGATGAGGCTAAACACAACAGGGAAAAAGGTGATAGAAACATTGCTTTTCAAGTTGGCGAGGAAATGCTGCTATTAAAGATCTTTAAAAGCAGATCGCCTTACTCACGGAGAACTTTTATAAGGCTTTTAAGAAGCAAACAATGAGGTTCAAAAAGTTTGAAGCCAATGCTAATGTCCCTTGAGACAAATAGAAGGGAATTGTCATTAAGGAGGAACCAAAGAAAGATGAAAAGAAGTGTGTCCAATGCTATGAATGTCAAAGGTATGGTCATATCTAATCTAAGTGTGTTAACACTTTAAAGAAGAAGAAAGTCACTTTGTGTGACTTGGAGTGATGAAGATTCATTTAGCAGCTCAGATTAAATGTCACCAATTGTTTTCACAATATTCATTAAATACCAATTCACAACACCCAACACAAATAACCATTTGCATTATTTCAACCATTTCATCCTTATACCATTTATATACATACATTAATATATTGTTTTCTTTCATTTAATTTGACATCAACTACCCAAAGTTCCAAAATGACCATTTACGATAAAAACTGACTCAACTTACAGTACGTTCCATATATCATAACATAAAGGAACTATACAAATATTGTTGAGTCAAGAGTTGTAGCTTGGATGCTTGATCAATTCTCAAGTCTTCGAGATCTACTAACACTTGCGCAACAAATAAACAAACTGTACGCTGAGCGATAAAGCTCAGTAGTACTTTCATGATTCAAATCAATATTATATTAGAAATAGCAAGATAAAGTTTCCATCAATGCACAATTTAGTTTCCACCATTTCAATTCACAAATCACGCCTCATATATCAAACTCATTTGGCAACACATATAAACATTACATATGATTTTTACAATCATCACATCACATTTATTTTTGGATAAAATCATATCATCTATTCATGTCTCATATACCAAATTAAAGTACAATATCATTTAACTATTTATATAAACATATAATGTCATGCTTTTAAATAAAAAGTCTTATTCAAATTCATTTCATAACAAACCATTCATTCATTTTGTAATATGCACTTTTTTCATTTTTTTTTATCTCATTTCTTTCTTGAATCTATTGATTCGTTTGATTCCCATATTTGCCTTCAGGGCTAGTTTAAACCAGTTCACATGGTTTTTCACATGCTGTCATTTGATACATTTCATATATATACACATATGGTACCATTTCATATCATCATTTTAGTTCAAATATCATTTATTAACCTTATGTTTTATAATCCCTATTAACTGGACACAGACTCAAGACAGATACACGAATCATCCAACCATCACACTAATACGACAGCTAGTGCCTCATCAAAACGACCAAAGTAAATATTGTGCTTATGCCTCGTTAGTATAACCGAAGTAAAATGTGCTCTGTACCTCATCAAATGTATGATGTAATAATGCGCACTGGGCCTAGTTGACTGCCTCCAAATGTGTGAACGTTTATAGTAAAAATCGTGCAAATAAAAATATATCAAATCAATGTGGTATCTGCAAGTGAACATGTTAGATTGTAATATAGTTTTGTGTTACAAATGAACACCGGGAAAAATTCTAAGGATCGTACCTAAGGGAGGTTGAATTAAATCTAAATATGCTTTCTATAGTAGCAGGTCTAAACAATAATCATTAAGAATCATATTACAACAATTAAAATTAAATATTAAGGTTATAAAATAAAAACTAAAATACTAAAACAAAATTTAACAAACAAAAATCTCTCAAGTAACAAGTAGAAGATTAACTCATTTAAGTGGGCGTAATTAACTTCAGAACTCGAGTTTTAATTGGGAATTAGTTATTAACTAGATAGTATTACCTTTCGACCTCTACTACCTAACTAATCGACCAATACTCATTTATCTTTCACCTTACTTTCTTAGCTGAGATAAATCTCGATTTACTCGGCAAACTCATCGTTAGAGTAGTTTACCTAGATTACTTCTTAGGGTCGTCAATCCTAGGATTTATGCACACAATAATTATACCAACTAATTGATATAGGAAACCCTCGGTCTTCCATTAATCACTCCAACATCCACTCGTTAATCTTCCTAAGGATTTAGCCACTCATCTATTCAATAACCATATTTTTCATAATTAAATTAATCATGAAATAACACAAATTAAAGTAAAAGAAAAAGCGATAGAAATTGTCCATTGATGAACTAAATGTACTCAGATCCGCGAAATCCTTTAACAGTTATTGAGGTCTTGTCGTTTGCAAACCAGAAGTAAAAGTAAATTGCTAAAATAATTAATAACAAATTCTTGGACTCAAATCGAATCTAAGTCGAAAATCAAGAAATAAAACTGTTTTTAAAATAAAATAAACCTAAACTACTAAACTAAACCCTAAAATAGCTTGGCAAAAGCTCCGTAAGTTTTGCCTTAACTTAACTATTTATAGGCGGAGTTTAGCAGCCCTAATTAGGTCAAACACAAGCCTTAATCACATAAAATATAATTTGTGCGGACGGAAACACCTTTTCTTAATTTTTCCCCACGTCGCACCTATGTCGTAACACAACCTTATGCATGTCGCAACACAATTTCGAATATGAAATTCTGAATCGACTCAGTTGTGTTGCGACTCCGAAAGCTTGTGATATGACTCAGTTGTTGTTCCTGGTGCTCTTAGGTTTAAAGATAAGTATCTTGCACACTCAATTAGATCGTTAAAACTACCTTAAGGCCGGTATTGACCCAATAGGTCAACTAACTTGAAATAATGTGTAAAAATGCTTATTTTGCAATAATTTGAATCTAAGCTACAAAATGTGAAAATGTAATAAAATATATTAAAATGACTAGAAAACAAGCATGTTAAGTGTCGAAAAGCATTTAAATTGCCACTACATTTTGTGGCAGGTCAAATACCTCTACACTTAAGTCGTTGCTTGTCCATGAGCAAATGGATAAAAATAAAAGAAAATAAAAAAGAAATAGAAAAAAATGTAAAGATAAAAATAGAGTGCTCGAACATGCTTTGTATTGGAAATTGGACTAGGGTGATATAAACAAGATGATATGAATAATCACATAATTCTAGCACGATATGTAACTGACTCCTATTTTTAATATCAGATAGGTTAGTTCGCTAAATTACAATGCAAACAAATTAAAGAATGTTCAGCATAGTAGTCCATCAAAACATATACACGAATATACATTTATGCTAAAAGAAGTCTAAGTGGTAAAAATTTTCAAACCTCAATTCAATTTTCACCTATGTAGTGTATCATCTAGGTCACATAGGACTTTTCGACTTGTAAAGTTTTGCGGCTTAGGTTGGTTCAGATTTCAAGAATAGATACATCAAAATGGTTTAATCAAAAAAAATAGTTAGGCATATTATATTGTTCCTAGTACTCCCTCAATGACCCAAATTATCTCACCACCTTATATCGACTTCTCTCACCTTCCTTTTCTCTTCATTTCCTAAGGCACGGTATAGTATTAATGAGTACAATCATCTTAGCGAGTATTTTATGCAAAAATGAGTATATACCTTTTTGTTCTCATGTTGCTTTTATACAGTCGAGATTGTCTCGCTTGGCTTTTTAGCCTTCATAGAGCTTTTCTTTTAACTAATTTTTCAACTCAGGCACAAGCTTGCAAGAATCTTGAACTCACTATACCATATCGTTCCTTAAGTTCACTCTCAAAATTTTTTTATTTTGAAACCTTAGTTATGTATCTACCTAACCTTCAATATCAATGGCCTAACACCTAAGTGTTGGATTTGGTGCCCTAAGTGTAGTATTTTTGTCTAAGTACACTTGTAATTTTTTGAACATATTGGTTAATTTACATTAATACTTTGTATATTGTCCTCACATGGTTTTTGCACGCAAAGCAAAATGGAAGCAAATGTTGCTCATTGGTTGTTTAATCTTTAACTAATACTAAATGGTATTACATGGTTAGATCGTAATACGAAAAGAAAACTTGTCTTAGTAGACGAACCTTAATCAGAAATGAGTAAACCAATTGAAAGACTAATATGTCATCTATCAAGTCCAATTGGGGAGATGCCTTATCTTAGGCATCGGAAAATATGACTCCTAGAAGATAAAGACATAGATTTGACTGATTGGGCTAACAGTACATCGGACCGGACTCAAGTAGAATAGATTCTGAATCCATTTATGAATTTATTCTCTTGTGACGTTTATAGTGTGACATAACTAAATCCTAAGTGGATGGCGGACTATGTATGTGTGACTCGTACACTTTGATGCAAGTAACAACCTAAGTTCGAATAGATAAGAAACTGAAACCTGATGCGTTGGGTGTACGGCTTCTGTAGTACGTAGCGTCATTTACAATAGTGGAATTCATGGCTCGAGACATGGGTAAATGATATTCTCTCATTGGCATTACATGATTGATGAAAAGCAAACATGACCATAGGTATTTCGTCTTTGTGATGAATGAATTAATTACTATTCGATAGTAATTGATTTTTCATGAAGGAAATGTAATGGTTACCATGAGATAAAATAACATCATATTGGGAGAATAAATATTATCCGAAAGAGATCAAGGATATCTTATGAGGGTAACACACTTATGACAATGTCATTGGATGAGCAAAGAGTAGTTGCTTTCGTAATGGTATGTCGTTAGGGAGAGCTCAGTCATGATACTGTAGTGGAATGACTTCGTGACTAAATGAGTATATAATTAATAGGAAAAAAAGTTGGAACTTAATTATAAATCATTTCAGCCCTAATTACATATGTCCAATAGGTCTCCCCGCTAGCTCGTTGAAACTAGAAATAAATTGTGTGTTTGAATAGAAATGAACGGAATGAATAAAAAAAAAGAGAAATGAGAAACATTAAAGGATGATTATGATTTTTTCCAAAATGGAAAAATAGAATCATTTGGAAATGAATGTAGCTTTTCAAAATAGAAATAATTCATTTACAATTCTATATGAATTATTTAAAAACGATCGGAATAATGAGTTTATGTTTTTGAGCTGTTTTGAAGCTCGAAAATGAAAATAAACCATTCGGTCATATTGAACATGTTGAGTTGTAGAATATTAAATATATTTTCTCAAAATTTTACCAGGGGTAAAATCATCAAAATTTTACCGGGTAAAAATCGTCAAAATTTTTATTGGGTAAAATAGGAATGAGAAAATTGTTTAATATAGAATATTAAAGTTTATTTTGAGAAATAGAACAATCGAATCGGGTTGGACCACATTATAAAGTACTATGTCAAAAAGCCCCAGAAGCACTCGTAATTGGACCCGATGTGCCCAAAATCCCTCATAGAACATGAAAGGGGTGGCAACCCTAGTAGGAATACTAGGGTGTGCCATCCACCCCACTCCTACTCTAAGTAGAATGTTATTTTTCTATTTGAAATAAACCATTATAACTCAACAAGGGTTCTACATTCTCTTCTTATAAATAGATGGCACCAGTAGGGCATAATATAGAATTTTGAGAGATTGTTACTCTGCTGAAAATTAGAGAGAATTTATTATCAACTATTAAATATATTATTCCAGAATAACAATTCTACTGATTTCTATTAAAGAAGAGAAAATTTTCGTTTTCACCCAAAATAAAAGAGAAAAAACTTTTTCTACTTTTGTGTTTCTATCCAGTTGGTTCAAGCCCACACTCGAAGTAGTTCGTGGTGTGGTAATAGCGGAAAAAGATTGTTTGGTAAAAAGTTGAGAATAATGAACGTCCACTATGCCGAAAAAATATGTATGAATTTGGTTAGGGTTTATTACTATAAATATCACAAATTGGGCCGATTTTTAAAATTTTAATTTTTCGCTGTGCAAGAAAACCATTTTCAAACCAGATTTTTTCCAACACTAAGTTCGTGCCGGGACCAAGAAAAAAGATCAAGATAATAAATTCGGCTCATGGTTTCAATTACGGTTTATCAAGAACATGAAATTTGACTCAAGATAAGGTACTATGGAATTAATGTATCGGGTCGACTTTTTAGCTTTAATGTCTACCAAACAATGTCTTAGGTCATCCCTAGGTATTTCAATACATGGATTTAATTAACCGATTTTATCAATTTTTACAACCTATAATTCAATTAATATGCATTCCTTTTGTGTATTTATTTATCATGTTGTATGCTTTACACACTTTAACATATTTACAGTGTAATAAATTGAACTAATTAGTCTAAATTTAAATAACCTAGAATTAATTATTATCGAGCTAAATTTACAGTTTATTCACACAATCCTATTTACATGCTCCTAACCAATCACTTGTATTTCTACAAGCTCAAGCACATACAAAATATAAAAAAATTACTTTAAAATTTCTTAAAGCTAACAAGAAAAATAATGAAAAAGTTAAAAATTCTTAAAAATTTCTCTATGACCCCACACTTTATTTAGTACATTGTCCCTAATGTGCTCACAAATAAATTAAGGGTCAAAATTACCTGATTTGGCTTGATAGGGTATTTGATTTCGGGTCATCTTGTCATTCCCAATTTAGCTCTAAAAATTTTGTGCTGTAAAAAATATGGGGTTCCTACACAACAAACACAAACTTTTTTCGTTAGTTAAAACAAGTAAAATAAAATCCGACTAAAAGAAGAAAAATAATAATCATCCAAGTCTTAAAAAAATTATACAGTCTTAAAAAAAATAAAAAAATAAAATAGTTCAAATTTAGTTAGAGTTGTGCACCGGCTCTTCCTCAGGATCTTCTTTGTCTTCATCGTTGCATAGATTTGGTCGTGAACTATATTTAATTGATGGGAATTATGGTATTCTCATGTCGTATCTCCGTGCATAATCTTCAAAAATTGGTCATGCTTCCTGCATCCATTAAATTATCCAATATTATCATCGTTTTGATTTTTTCACTCTTCAAACTCTCGTTTTCGCTTCTGCAATTTTGAACGTTGTATTTCGCTGAATTCTCGTATGGGGTTCCTTATTGGTTGCAGAAGGAATTCTGATTGACCTATGGGGACTTGTGTTTCTTTTCATAATACTGTTACGAGATGTTAGAAAATTAGGTTCACTTTATTCTTACGAACACAACGGAGCATGCTTCGATATATCCATGTACCAATACTGATTTGTTCTTTTTGTAAAACACCGTATAACATTGTGGCTAGGAAAGTATTAATGTGAGTCATATTTATTGCAGGGAATATCCTAGTGCTAATAAACTGTGGCCACATTTTCGCCATCGGGGTTAGTCTAATACTTGAGAATGATATTGGAAACTTAATGTCTAACTGACGTTTCCACTCTTGTCGCCAGTCAGGCAATCTAGTATGATGTCCATGTCTATGTTTTGGAAAAAAATTCTAAATTAGTTCAAATGCAGAAAATTGTACATGTAGAATGAGACATCATAATATCGACAGATTTCCGAAGGTGATATCAAAAGTTTTGTACCTCTAACTATGACATGTGACCATGGTTCACTTTGTGGTCCCTTAGTTTCTATTTCTTTTAAAGATGCATAAAATTCTTGAACAATCGGAATACAGGTTGGTCCTGTTGGGATTTCACAGAAATATCCCACCTATGATACTGAATCTCGTCCTAGATTGCGCTGCTCAAAGTCATTGGGGATTTGAATCCCCTCTCCCGAAGTGGTGTTTTCCTTTGAATATCAAGCAGGTAAGTGTAGATGATCTTTTTCAGTATTGCAAAATTATCATCGCATATTGGTGCACCATTTGACGTTACATTATTATTACCTACTAGCCATCGAATTTCTTATAAAAAAGCATGAGAAGAGTCACAAGTTTGGAACACCAAACCTTTTTCATGAAGTTTATTGCTTGATGGACATGTTAGTTGTTGTTGTTGTCACGTCTTGAGAGACAAGTAAACTAGAAAAATATATTCAAACTAGAGAACACACAAAGGAAAACACACTAACGGTGAAGAGAAAGTTACTCGGTGGCTAAGTTTTAATTTTTGGGGGTTTAGAAAACTAATAAATAGTGTTTATGTAGGGTTTTAGGGGTGTCTGGATGTGCTTTTTACCTAATAATCTCAGAAGATCTCATGAATTTAAAAGAGGAAAGTTGCAAATTTTATTCATGTGTTGTGAGATAGGCAGGTTGTGTCATGACACAGACCTTGAATACTTCCAGGTTTTAGGTTTGTAGTGTTGTGTCGCGACACAAACCTATGCGTGTTGCGACACAGACTTTGAACTTCCAACTATTTTGCTTTGAAGTTTCGTGATGTAACATAGGGAAGGCTGTGTCGCGACATGTCTTGGATTTTTCAAACTTGATGTTTTTGGGACGTGTCAACTCCTACGGTCGTGCCTACTCACTTCAAAATTTTTTAGACTACAGTTCCTATCCTAAAACCTTATTCCTAGCCTCACTACAACTATTATTTACACAACTCAATAAGATTACCTATATAAAATGTACAACATTTATTTACTGATTTAATGACAGTGTCATGTATTGCTATCAGATTTGTCCAATATCCAACACCAATCCTCTTCTGGTTTAATGATTTATTTACTGATTTAATGACAGTGTCATGTATTGCTATCAGATTTGTCCAATATCCAACACCAATCCTCTTCTGGTTCCTGTGCCTCAATTTCGATGTTTGTCACCATTCTGTACTCTAATTCCTGTTTCTCAATTGCTATTTCAAACGAGCCTCCGAAATAATGTTTTACTGTTTGGCCATTAACTAAGAAAGTCCTCCCATCTTTGGTTGTTAATTCTCCGTGCCATGGGGTAATACCTGAGTAACTATGTATGGTCTTGCCCATCTAGAATGCAATTTGCCTAGGAATAGTTTTAATCTAGAGTTAAAAAGCAATACACGTTGTCTCGGTAGGAAGGTTCTTTTCTTAATCATTGCATCATGTCTCTACTTGTTCTTTTCTTTATAGAGTTTTGCATTCTTGTATGTCAAAAACATGAAATCCTCAAGCTGATTCAACTGAAATAGACGTGCTTCCCTCGCTAAGTTGGGGTCTAAGTTTAGTTCTTTAATGGCCTAGTATACCCTCTTTTCTAGCTCAATTGGCAAATGACATATTAGTTTTTTTGTGTTATTTATAATATTCGTGATATTATTAGTATTTTTGTATTATTAATGATATTCTATATTTTTAATTTTTTATTAGAAACAAAAAGTTTAATTAGAATAGAAAAGTATAATAAAAGTTTTAAAAAAATAAAAAAAGTGCATTCAGACAATCATACAATATGGATTAGTTTGAATTCTCATTAAGGCCTTTTTCTTCTTAAATTATCTATTTATTTCATATAACATATGGAAGGAAATTGATTTCATGTAGAAAGTATAAATAGATTACTATGTATCGACTGAACCAATGACTATTCATGATTCCATAATTGAAGAAATGCTCCAAACTAGAGGAATGTTATGATAAAACTTCATTTGAAATGATGTGGTAGAAAGCAACGTTCCTTCTGTAAACTAGCTTATAAGGCAACATCCCCAGTGGAGTTTTTTATGCAGTTTGGTAAGCCCATAATGCATCGTATAGTCGTGTACTCCAATCTCTTCTGTTTGGGTTCACCGTCTTTTTTAGTATTTGCTTTAACTCTCAATTTGAAACCTCTGCCTGTCCATTAGCTTGTGGGTGGTATGTAGTGATAATTCTACATTTCACACTATACTTGGCTAAAGCTACCTTTAATTGTTTGCTATATAAGTGAGATCTTTAGTCATTGATAAGCGCTCTTGGTGTTCCAAATCGTGCGAATATTTTCTTTTGTAAAAATTAGACTATTTCTTTACTGTTATTGTTCGGCAATGTAATTGCTTCTACCCATTTTGAAACATAATCCACAGCTAGAAGGAAGTACTGATTTCCAAACGAACTGGGAAAAGGCCCCATAAAATCTATACCCCAAATGTTGTAGATTTCTACATCCAAAATTCCATGTTGTGGCATTTCATCCCTTCTTGAAATGTTCCTCGTTCGTTGACATCTATCGCAGTGTTGTGGAAACTCGTAAGAGTCTTTTATCATGGTGAGCCAGTAGAATCTTGATTGTAAGACTTTTTGTGCTATTCTCTTCCCCCTAAAATGACCACCATATGGAAACGTATGCAATCCTATCAGAATATCTTCTATCTCTTCTTTAGCTACACATATTTTGATTACTTGATCTGAACATTGTCGGTGTAACATCCATTGTTGGTGGGTCCTGAATTTGGCGAGTAGCTGCAAGAAACCTGTATGGCAGAGTCTTGCTTGCCCGGCTGATGCTTTTGGTGTATATGTTGGGCGCATAGTTAAAATTAAAGTACCAAGTAAGAGTTGTTATATGGATAAAAAGGGATGCAAGAAGAAGAGATTTTGGAAAGAATATCAAAGGACCTTAGATAGTGGTTACCGTCAAGGAATAGTATATCAAGTTTACCTAGTTACGGTGCTAGTTAATTTCCAACGAAATGATTAGGAATGAATGAAGGGATGACATAAATATTAAAATATGGGTCATTGTGTATGTTTTTCCTACAACATTATAGGACAAGTAAATGGGGATTTTGACATACGTGTGTTTTCCTACTAAGACAATATGAGGTAAATTATTTATAGGACAAGGAAAAGAGGATTTTGACATGTGTGTGTGGTTATATTGAGAGAATATGGGCTCCATAAAATATCTTGATTTAGGATAAGTAAAAGAGGATTTTCCCCTTCTCTCTTCCATTCTAATACTAGGGTTTATTTGCCTTAGAAATGAGGATAGATCCTTTTAGCTAAATGGAAATCAAGGAATTAGAGTTCAAGAAGAAGGTTGTTTTACATCTTGGGTAACTATTGTGATTATACATGTTAATTTCTGAAGGATAAGTCTATTATAAGTATAAACAATGGGATGATTAAGTAATGCTTCGTGTTGGGAAATCATTGGATCTGGAAAGATGATAAGGATGACTTGAATGAGTTTTAATGATATTCTCTGTCTTGCAAGTAGTCGTAGCTGCAATTTCTTGTTGGATATGGAGCTCGAGCTGCTGATCATGGATGTCAGGCGAGTCCTTGAGCCGATTTATGTAAGTGTGCTATTTGTGTTGGATATTTCTGTAGAAATTGAATAAAATATGTGACTAATAACAAAAAGAGTTTAGCATGAATATTGGATGAGCCTCATATGCATAGTTTATATGAAATTTGATGAGCTAAATAAGTGATAAGAATTTCTAGATTGGAAATATGATTATATGAAAAATCTTGAATGTGTGATATAAGATGTATGTTGGTTTAATGTCAAAGCATGAAAAGTTAGTCAAGTGAGTCCGTGTCTGTCTCCACAGAGTCGTCAAAAGGGGTCTATCAGGACTTTAAACACGACCTTTGAAAGGACAAGTACATGGGCCATGGCAACATATCGTGTAAGACCATAGCTGGGCTATGACATTATATGGAAAGAATTGAAGGAAGGTTATTACCCTGTGTGGTTCCCTACGTATCCCAAAACGATGATCGGCAAACTTCACATAGCGTGAGTTAGGAAAATCCATATCGTAAACACGTGAGGAAAGGACATGCCTTCGTGGCAACGATATGTAAGAAATGCCTTAGTGGTGTGCTCTTATGATCTGCCCTAGTGGTGAAATCTTGAAAGAAGTAGCCCTTGTGGAAAGTATAAAGAAAAGTGGCCTTTGTGGTGTATCATGGAAAACAAAGCCTTAGTGGCACTTGACCACCTCTAGATATACTAACACCCATAGTGTGAATACTGCAACTAAAGATAAAGAATTGAGGCAGTGTCCGCAAGTATATGGGTCAGGTTGTAATATAGTTTTACAATGAAGTAGGCAAGTAGTCGGAGGATTTTACCCAAGTGAGGCGAGTACAAAATTAAGTTAACCTGAACGCAAATAGAATTAATTAATATTTTAAATAAATTATATTACGATAGAACATAAAGGAAACATTTTTGGGTTTTATAAATAAAGAAACAAAAACTTCGTAAATAAAAGGGATTTCAGAAAACTAATTTCTAAACTTAATCAAACCTCGACATAGGTGATTAGTTCGCTTCGGTGGTCATAACTAATTCCTATTTTAGGTTTCTATTCAATCAATTAGTCGTTACCCTAGCAGGATCTCTTGATCTTCCACTAAACTAACGAGTCTAAGGTGTTCACGGATAGGCCATACCAATTTTTGGCTAATTCCCACCTAAATGACTTCCTAGGGTCGTCAGGCCTAGGGTTTAAATTCTTGCTCTCTCAAACAACTGGTATGCTAAGAAAACCATTCATAACAATTAGTCAATCACACCTCCACTCGCTAATCCCCCATAAGAGGATTAGTTCCTCATGTAATCCATAAACATAATAAATATGTGCATAAGGAATGAATCAAGAATAAAGTTTAGAGAATTTTGATTGCATTCGATTGATAATGTGCTGAAATCCATTAGTGTTTGATCGCGTTTACAAATCAAGTCCTCTGAAGAACATAAATGAAAAGAATTGAAAAGAAATATAAAACCTAAAAGAACAAAAAAACTGAAAAGCTAACTTACAGGGAAAAACATAGAATTTAAAAAACTGTCCCCAATCAAGTGTCTAAAGTGCCTATTTATAGAGTTAGGGTTGGTTGTCGTCCTCAACTCTAGGTTAGTTGACGTTTTTGTGTTAATTTCTATTGTGCTGGCCAAAATACCCCTCACTCGTAATTTTTCCCGTATAGGTGCCTGTGTCACGACACTGAAGGCAGTGTGCCTGGTTTAGGTTTGGCTTCAGGGGTGTGTTGCGACACCAAAGGCAGACTTGAATTTCTTGTATTCTGCTCCCTATGTTGCGATATTGAACTTTCCATGTTGCAACACAATGACGAACTTTGAGTTCCCATGCCTTTGAATGGTATCTTGCACACTCACTAAGTACGTTAGCTCACCTTTTGGCCTCACTCGGTCCCTAAGGTCATAAAAAGACTCAAAATACACTTTTTATTGAATTTAAAGCAAAAATAGAAAACTTAACTAAAACATGATAAAAATACTTATATTCAAGCTCCTTAAGTGCGAAAACTAGTTTAATCTGCTATATCGAATTATGATAGATCGAACTCCCCTACACTTATGTCATTGCTTGTCCTCAAGCAAGGCAAAATAAAAACAAAAAGTAAAAGATGAACCTTGAGCAACTATGGTACAAAGATTGGTTTAGGAGTACATAACTAGGCATTTTCATATTTACATATAATCCTGGCATGATACATAAATGACTTACCACTTTCAATATTAAACATCTAAGTTCAGTGTATTACAAAGTATACGAACATCAAGGTTTTCGAATACATGAATTCATCCATAAATCATATAGGTAATTTGATTATCCTACTAGAATATAAACAATCATTATTATAATTACTCAAAATAATGTAAATTCATGAATAAGTTTATGTAACACCCCTAACCCGTACCCGTAGCCAGGATAGGGTTACAGAGCATTACCGTAAAAATGTGACATAAAAACATACATTTCCAAACATTAAAATAAACATTTCATAATCTATTCATATACATGCATCTCATCCCTTAATCGAGCCCTTAGAAACACTTTAGAAACGATTCGAGACTAAATCAGAAACATTTGGAACATTTAAGAGAAAGTTAAAAAAATTTGAACTGTAGGGGTCACACGGCTGAGACACACACCCGTGTAACAATCGAAATATGGACACACGGCTGTGTCCTAGCCCGTATCCGTGCCCATGTAACCCTTTGAGTTCGATCACACGGCCAAGCCACACGCTCGTGTGCTAGGCCATGTAACTTTCGAAAAGGCCTCACACGCCCGTGTGCTAGGCCGTGTAACTGCCTAACTTGTATCCTTTAAAACCTACAGGGGACACATGGTCGTGTCTCATGACAATGTGACATACACGGTTAAGACACATGCCCGTGTGTTAGGCCGCGTGGACATGAATTTGGCCAAAATCAAGCCATTTCCATCACCCATTTCAAGCATGTACCAACAAGCCATTTGCACCCTTGACCAATGCATCAAACCATACCAAAACATGCACAAAATGACCAATTCATTAGACCAAATTCCATTCAACCAATGCCATATAGGCACCTCAATCACAATCAAAATAATATACCTAAACATAAGCATATTTGATCACATTGCTACTATTTCAAAACATACCATACTTCAACTATACCATGTTAATATAAACTTACCATTTGGACCATTACTCACATGAATCAAAATCACATAAGTGACACAAACCAACCATTTTCAAATGGTACCAAACAACCAACACATATATATACATACCAAAATCAACACTTAGCATTCAACTCAATATTTAAACATAAGTCCACCTATAGATGCCATTATAACCTTGGCCAAAACATCAAAAACTACCAATATGTTCGCTGGATAGTGTGATAGGTCTCCGACGAACTTCCGAACTGATCGAGCTTTTGATAATCTATAAATATAGGAAAGAAAACTATTTAAGCATATAATACTCAGTAAGTTCGTAAATCATGAATACAACTTACCATTTCAATGTATAACCTTATAATTTAAACATGATTCAATCCAACATAAGCTTGGCACAAGCCTAAGCATCATCAGCAACACATGTTAGTGCTTTAACACATAACTCAATTGAATTATCACATGATAAGGTAGGTTTACATGAACATAATGCCATTTAATTCATACTTTTCATAAACATGGATATGCATTCATTGATCATTATCATTTCATACCTTTCCATAGGTTCATAACATAGTCGATTGGAATACTTACCATTCCTTCCATTTTCATGCCCGTTGAACGCTTTAGAATAACATCGGATACGTGGGAAAGCCCACACAAACTGTGCTAAACATATGGTCATAACCATTCCTTTCCTTTCCCTTTACATCATAGCTCACACGAGCTGTAAAATAGGTCTGCTCACACAAGCTAACAATCAGAATCTAAGCTACACGATGCTACTCAGGCAAGCTGACGAGCATCCTCGACAAATGCAAGACCTCAGCCATCGGTAGAACATTCAAGACCAGCACCCGAAACATGGTAACCCTCATGACATGTCATTTGTATCCTATATATTTCTAAGGTTTAAACGGGACCCGATCATCGTCGTAACATCGTTGGATTTCCACAATTATTTACATGATAAATAGCACAATGACATATGAATCAAAATAACATTAAATCGTTATTTAAACAAACTTACCTCGATTACAAAGATGTCGAAACAAGATTAACTAATCCGAGGCTTTAGCTCTTCCTCGATCTAGATCCGTACGAGGTTTATCTTGATCTAAATAAGAAAATTCAATCCATTTAAAACTCATACTATTCAATTTAGTCTAAAATTTATACTTTTGCAAATTTACATTTTTACCCCCAATATTTTAACATCTTTATAATTTAATCTTTAGGCTCGTAAATTGAAATTTATACAATTTCATCCACATTTCATGCTAGCCAAATTACATAGGGACTTATATCAATCCATACAAATCATCATTTCACAATTTTACCTTGTTATTTTATTACTTTTACAAATAAGTCCCTAAAAGATAATTTCATCAAATATCATTTTACAAAACTTGTTTATTTAACAACAAGGACTCATAGTCTTTCATTAAATTTCAAGAATCATGTAAACATGCTCATGGAAAAACCCTAAACCTTTAATAGTTTTGTAAATTAGTCCCTAGCCTAGATAGATTAAGCTACAACGATCCTAAAAATATAAAAATCATTAAAAACGGGATAAAATTACACTTATATGCAAGAGAGAGCTAGCCGAATTTTCAAGATGCAACAATGGAAGGTTTTTCTTCCTAATTTCGGTGGAGCGTCTCACTAAAGAAGATGATATCTTCATTTTAGGCTATTTTACCTTAGTTATTTATTAAATTACTTTATTAACCTTTAGTTAAAACTAATTAAAACATTAATTCCTTCCCCATCTTTGTCCACTAACAATAATAATGGTATAATTACCATCTAAGTCCTTTCACATTAAATTTTCATAGCTATTTGATACATTTAGCTACTACAACTCCACTTTTACATAATTTTCGATTTAGTCGTTTTCACTTAATTAAGCATGCAAACATCAAAATTTCTTAAAGAAATTTTTATACGACCCTACTAACATATCGTAGACATTAAAATAATAATAAAATAAATATGTACTCATCAAATTTGTGGTCTAGAAACTACTGTTCCGATTTCACCTTACTTATTAGAATAATAATAAAATAAATATTTACTTATTTCTCCACATAGAAAGTCACAACATAATACAACAACTATGGCTAGCTCACGATATTTTCTACACTAATGACTAATTTTTTCTACTTTTGTGACTTTTTCACTTTTTGATCTTTTTCATACATCTCATTCACAATGCTTTTGACTTTCACGTACTTTTTTTACTCAATTTTCTTTTTGAAAATTTCTTTTGTTTTGCACATATTGGCTAACCTATAATCACTATATCACACTGCTTCTTACTATTCCACTCTTATTTTTACAAAATCTACTATGATGTATCTACTTAACCCTCAATACATATGGCCAGACGTCTATATTCGTGCAATTCGGGACGGACAAAAAATGGTAAGTACAAATTAATGTTTTGGATCAGGTTTTACATGAAGGTTCATCAAGAAGATTTTTTTTTTTGCTCAAAGTAGGTACTAAGGATTGGTAAATAAGGTTAGCTTTTTGGCTCTAGGTGTATACCAAGCAATGCCTTAGGTCATTCCTAGGTATCTTAATATTCATAAATTTAATCAAACAAGCAATCACAAATTTTACTATCTATCATACATACTAGCATGCTCGTTTCACTGTATTTTCTATCTCATTTGGTATATTCAATTACTCAATGCCTATTTCCAGTGTAATATATAGAACTTAGTAGTCTAATAATAAAAAATTTAAAACACTCACTATCATGCCAAATTTATTGTAAACACAATCAACCTATATACATGATCCTAACCAATCACTTGTATTTCTACAAGCTCAAGCACACATTTGACAATAAAAATTAAAAAAATTTCCTATGTTACCCCCACATTTTAGATAGCACATTGTCCCTAATGCGCAACCATGAAAAGATAAGGAATGAAGTTACCCGATTGATCGTGACATTCCTTTTATGCAATGGTGGTTACTTCTTTCCTTGTTCATTGTAAGCTCAAAATTGTCGTGCTTCTTTCGTGTGAGGTTCCTACACAAAAAACTTGAAAGAGAAAACAAAACAAATATATAAAAATCAACTATTATTCTTACTCTTAAAAATAATAAAAATTATCCTAAAGCATTTACAATCCTCAAAATATGGATATAAGTAATTATTTTAGAAAAAAAATAAATAAAAAGACCTGACTCGTTCAGCCTCCTCCTGTAGTCCCTATTTTCTTATTTCTTCTCTTTACTTTCTGTCGAGTATTGTAAATTGTTTGTATACTCTGTCTCTTAACAGTTTCTTTGGAGGATTCATCTCCCTTTCCATTGGGTCCATACGTACTCCTACTTCTTTACACAATGCTGTTATTAAATGTGGGAAGAATGACCCTTTTGATTGATCCTGCACACATTCAAGCATACTTTGATAAATCCATGTCCCGATGCATATCTATTTTTTGTGAAAAATTGTGTATACTAGAATAGCATGTAATGGATTGATGTTGGAGATATATGTTATAGGCCAAATTCTTGTATAGACGAACTTGATCTAGATTTTTGCTATCGGAGTCATTAGTGCTGGATTGAATATTACTGGGGATTTGGTGCCTGGTTGATAGGTCCATTCTTCTTTTCCTTTTGTTAAGAATCTTAAAACTTCCTCCATGTTCACGTTTTTGAATTGTTTGAGATCCGTTTTAAACAGGTAGTCACGATAATAATATGGAGCATCGTAAAATTAACAGATATTTTCTTCAGTTACTAAAACATTGACCCATCTGACCTTAACATGTGTGCGCATGTCATAATATGGTCTCATTGCTTCTCTTTCATTCACTGCGAGATAGAACTCTTGCACCACTGGTATGATTGTCAATTCCTCGGGTGCTAAACAGAATATAGTCTATTCACGTTCGGTTGCAGTTTACCACACTTCTTTACAGTTCCTAACTAAGGGATCAAATTCTCTGTTCTTGAACGAATATATTAGGGTGCGATTTTTGTAGATATTTGTCTACGTTGTCTGCCTAGAATTCAACAGATGTATTTATGATTCAAACAGGATTGATAGTAAAATCTAACCTAAACTTGATGTAACTTTTTTTGTTTTTACTGAATCGCTTGTGATGCCTGAAAAGTTGCTACAAATTTTGGTTGTGATACCTACAGTTTCCACAAATTTAGAAGAGGAGAAACAATTTCTTTGTGGTTCACAAAATCCTAAAAAAGGATAATGATGAGAATTAAGGATTAAAGTTGAGTTAAGGGTTCTATTTAAAAAGAAATACTAAGTAATCAGACCTAATTTAACTAAAACTCTACTACAAAACGTCCTAAGTTAGTTAATCCGAAATAACAAGTTACGTATGGGTGTCACGACATCGAGAGCAGTATACCTGGGTTGAATTTGGATCGATGTTGCTGCATACAATGTAGGTATCGCGACACAGTGAACAATTCTTTTTTTTTAGATACGTTTTCACCTCTTAATACAAAAATTCCCCCATTGGTTCTTAACTCATCATCTATTTCCAAGTCCTTTTCTGCTGTTTTTCCTTCTCCATGTTGAGTCCAGATAACCTTACATTATAACATCTATTTTTCAACTACTTCCTTGGTCGTCCCTCCAAAATAGTGCTTTACCCTTTGTTTTTATACATTTTCCATGGAAGGCAAACCTATGAAAAATACAGTATTGAGATCTCCTTGCTTCAACAAATTTGCTCACGCTCTTTGTTCCAAAAACAAAATTCTTCCTTGTCAGCTTCTAAGTTCATAGCCAATTTAACATCCATAATTTCTACCAGAACATCTTCGAAAGGGACAACATTATTTGTAACACCCTATACCCGATTCGGTTGCTGGGTCTGAATACCAAGTGTTACAATTAACTTGGATAACCTAATAAATCGCTAACCTGTTACTTATAGATTTAATTTTATTTATCACTGTTAACAATCAAACTTAATCAGTTCCATGGTTAATGATAGATTTTAAAAAAAATTCATTTTTAATTAGATTCCATCCCTTACAGTACCAAGCTTTTACAACCATTCATCACTATTAACACAGATAATTATTTACAAATTTCAACTCAAGTCTTTACTACAACTACACTATATTAGTCCCCGAGGCGTGGCCTCTAAGGGTGTCCCTTTATATACATGAAACAACTACCATGCCCATCATTTAATTCTATCAATGTCTGGCTGGGTCTCTCCACTCGATCCCTAAGTCAGCATTTATCCTACATACAAGGCAGTAAATTTATAAGTTTAGATGAACTTAGTGAGGTATTGTACATTGGTATTCATAAAAGACTCTTTAATTAGGGAAAATGAAATTTTATGCACATAATTAAAATTCCCTATGTTTTGCAAAAGAATCTGTAATTTCACTAGCATAGCCAGTGCCTTGTTTTCCCTAAGCTAACTATTGGCAGACATAACCATTGGTCTGGCCATAACTGTGTTATATCAAACAATAATTTCTTATGGGTCTTGACCCTGTTTATCCTCATTCTAGAGTTTCCTTATACCCTTCATGATATGACTCATCACTAATACTTATATTCATAACATGGATTGACGACAATTATTGGCGGTTAACCGAGATATAGCTATAACTGCGGATCCTTACCTTGATCCCTTTAATCCACACTAAACTCTATATGTATTTAACGTACTATCTTGACGATTATCTATTTTTTGACTTAGCTTACAGTTGATCCCTTTCCTGAATAAAGAGTCCTTCTAATATCCTCATTCGCGGACTTGAATATGATACTTGGCTGACTGAATAAACACCCCTTTTTCCTGGCGGACTCGAACTCGCAACGTAGCCCCAAAGTACATTTTCACCTTAGTCCAATCTTTTAAGATACTCCAATTAATAGATAGTTCCTAGCAGACTATCCCTTACTCAGGTTTCCCTTGGCGATTTCCATATTTTGTAGTCCCATGTGGTCTTCCCCACGCTATATAGCCCTGATGGACTTCTGTTTCTTCCACTATTTTTTCGGCAAACTTTCCACCCAAGGTAGCCCTTGTGGGACTTCTTCATTTGATAGCCTTTGTGGACTTTCCTGCATTACATAGCCCTTGGTGCACTTTATCAATCAAGCCATTTGGGTGAACATCCCCTTATAGTGATCCTTGGCGGACTCCGACTTTTCTAGCAACCTCTTTATCAATTTCACTAGAAATTTCAAATTTGATGAACCATTATGTACTCTTAGCCAATGATGATTCTACATCAACTCTAGCGGATGCTTGTTCAGAAGTATCTCTGAAGGAATGACCCCTTCCTTCCACACATGTCGTGTTTAAGATGCTTTAATAAATTCCTCTACTTTTGCCTTTCGGTAGATTCTTCTATTTAATGCGTTTATCAACACTTTCAAATGCACCTTGATAATTTTGTCAACCTACTCACCACGTGAGTCATACAAAAATCTCCCATTTTTACACCTAGATAGGTTTCTCATTCGCCACCATGATGGGCTCCGTTGTTGCCATGAGTTATACCTGTTTGCCAGTGGATCACACCATGGCTTAGCCATGGACTTTTGATTTCGAAGAATCGATAAACCCCTTTTGAGGTGTTGCCTCGAAAGACCTGTATACCGTTTGCATGGTGTTACCCTGAAAGACTTATATACCATTTACATGGTGTTACCTCAAATGACTTATATGCCATTTACACGGTGTCACCCCGAAGGGCCAGTCGACAACTGTCCTCATGGTACCCTTCCGTAGAGTCAATAGACCATCGTGATGGTGTCACTCTAACGAGTGATATGGAAATTGTGCAAGTATACACATCAAATCAAGTAATAAAGTGATAAGTGAGATAGTCTCCATAGGGATTAGAACGATATAATTTGGTTGAGTTATTATGATGAAGTATGATTAATGTTATGATGAAAATAATGATAAGATTGTAGTGGTAATTTGAAGGAATAAAGACGTGTACAATATGTGTAACTGATAAATAATGAAAATGCTATGACAAGACAAGAGTAAGAATGCAATGGCAATTTTGAAAATAATTACATAAATATTATGCAAACAAACAAGTAAACAACTAAAAATGCTATGGTGAAGATACTATGACAAAGGATAGAGGATCTACAGTATTGATTTGGAAGGTTGGGATTACTAAGAATCTGCTCTTATTGACAGCAATGCCTCAACAAAACCATACTCAACCTACTGCTCAGAAGAGCCCTAAAATGGTCTGCTTCTTTCGAGAAGAAGACCTCAAGTTACCTTGCCTTAAGCGATATAATTCTATAGGCCTTTAGCATGGTACCATGCACTATTTTTTTTCTTTTCGTATGAACGTTGCTCTATGTCTAAAGGATGCTACAAGTATTCAGTCGAACACTTGCTCATATCATTCAATTTCAATCTTATTAACCTAACCTTGTCAGTATTAGATTAATTTAATGAACATGCTGTACATCCATCTATGTCTAGAGTTTGCAAACATGCAATTTTGTAAAAAACCATTGAATGAAACAGTATATTAAAGCAGACCTACAGTTCAGTCATTAAAGAAAATAAGTGTTTCATCAAGTAATCCCAACCCGATGAGATTTAGCTCCTACGTTCATGGGTTAGCAATTAAAATTCAAATCCAAAAAATCATTCAACATCATTTTCATCAAATTAATTTACGAAGAGTAACCAAGAAATAATGGAAGAACTTCGGGAGGATAGCCTCTGCTTATCCAACCCACACTCCACTGGTACAGTGTGCTGTGGTGGCTGAGAGGGACTGCCCCTGTCTTCCTATTCCTGGCTCTGCTTAGCTGCTACCCTCTATTTTTTTGCCTAAGGATCTCCCCTTTTTGTTGTTTGCCCCCTTTAGGGTTTCCTCATTTGGCTTTTTATAATCTTTTTCCCGAGGGTAAATCCAACAACCCATGATCTTCTTCCCTCTTTTTTAGGAAGATTTTTTCTGGTACAAGTACAGTTGGGCTAAAAATGGTATGCGTTTAGGGTTGACTTGGTCTTTTTCCTCAAATTGCCACGACATCCGTGTTAACAAACTATCCAACCTTGTGCCATGACAAACCTTTAGTCCTCTACTCCCTTTTCCATATCCTATACCTGCCAATTATTACCAAACAAATCCTTCCCGTAGACAATTAAAAGTAACAAGTAATAACATTTAAGCACCGTCCAAAATCCTTATGCAACGTTCTAAAAATGCTAAAATAATATCCTAAAATACAACTAAGTTCACTTAAGTATAGACAATTGACCTAGTCTAAAGGCATGAATTATAACTCTTTTCAAGAGTTATCACACCCCCAAACCTGTGTTATTACTTGTCCTTAAGCAAGATATGCATGAATGCATGAACATAAGAATTGCCATAGCAACATAATCACCTTTGTATTGTTAGACCATTAAAAGATCATTTTGTGCTTTAGTTCTCAACAATCTTCTAGATCTAAAAATTGGATTAAGTTTCATAAGCTTATTTAGCAAAGACAGTGCAAAAAATATTGCCCTAAAAGAAAGAAAAATCCTAAGTATTCATGCAATTTTCACTATAGCAAGTTCTCCTAATTTACTTAGTCCATCTTTTAACTAACTCAGTTTTCCATTTTTTTTCATCTGGCTTTATACATACTCAAATACAGACATATCCATTTATTATGCCTTTTTTTTTACTAGGGGATTCAACTCGTCACATGGATTCTTTGACTCGATAATTACAATGAAGCATACACTAAATTGTCGAATACTCAATCATTTCACGATTTGAATACTCACTCATTAAGCTAAGATTTTTGACTAAAAAGATGGATGGAGTGAACAACTACCCCTTTAGCTACTCAGCCTATTACTACAGTGGAGTGCCCCTAAACTACTATTTTTGTTTTTTTAACACACTCTTACTCACACCTACTTTTCTAATCAACAACACAACGGAGCAAACAAAATGTTGCTGACCTACTCAACAGTTCTAAGCATTGGAGTATTTGATGGCATTTTTTCTTGAATTTTCTTAAACATTTCCACTTTATTCATTATTGAGTAATTCCATTGCACTGAGGTTAGCTTCTAGAGTCTCTAAGTTTATCAAAAGAAACTTAATATAAATCAATTGTAATTGGAATTAGGACATCCTAATTTTAGGGATCAATTTACAAGCAAACTATCCTAAGCTAAAATCACCTAATTCACTGTCACAACTTTCTAAGTTTATTAAAGAATTAAGTTCCTCATCGAACATCACAGACAAAAACACACTCATCATAGTCTAAATAATTCCTGGCAGTCATGTGTGCCATGGCAAAATGAATGAAAAATGAACAAAAAAATACTAAAGCAACACGCTGAACTAAATATCTAATGCAGTCTAGATGCACAATGCACCCCCAAACCTAAGGAATGCATTGTCCTCAACGCATGTACAGATATGAATCGTGAACGCAAGAACATGTATATATATATATATAAAATGATGTATTAAAGAAAGAAAAACTTCTCGGGCTTGGAGCTAAAATTTTGGTACTTTAATTGCGGTAGGTGGACTTCCGTGCACTATGCTTATAGCGCATTGGCCTCTTCAATAAATTGAATGGTGCATCCTCCTCTTCAATAAATACCCAAGTATTTGGGAAATAAATCAAGTGGGCCAATGGGCAGTGTCTGACCCGACCTCATTACCGTCATCAAGACGTTACGAAAAATACATACAGTACAAAAGAAATAAAATTTATTAAACAAAGAAAATGAAATAGCTAAAAGAAATTTAAACCGACAAATGAAATAAAAATAAACAGAATTATTAAGATGTTGAAGTTAAACATCTTGGAGATCAATGGATTGTTTGTCTCGAGTCACATGAACACCCTAGTAATGCTTCAAGCATTGTCTATTGACTTTAAACGTAATCCCAGTCTTTATATCTTTGATATCAACAGCTCCATAAGGATATATGTGGGCTACTTTGAAAGGACCAGGTCAGCGAGATTTTAATTTATTAGGGAACAATTTGAGCCTAGAGTTTAACAACAATAGCTATTGTCCTAGTTCAAATTTCCTTGACAGAATTCTGTTATCATGCCAACACTTGGTCTTCTCCTTGTACAGTCTAGCATTTTTATATGCTTGTGCCCAGAATTCTTCCATCTCATTTAGTTCTAACAACCTTTTATGGCCAGCAGCGACCCAGTCCATATTCAACTTCTTAATAGCCCAAAATGCTTTGTGCTCGAGCTCAACAAGTAGGTGACACGGCTTTCCATAAACAAGCTTAAAAGGTGACATCCCCAATGGTGTTTTAAATGCAGTTCGATAGGCCCACAAAGCTTCATCCAGTCTGATGGACCAATCCTTGCGAGTTGGATTCACCACTTTTTCTAAAATCTTTTTAATTTCTCTGTTAGAAATCTTAGCTTGTCCATTTGTTTGGGGATGATAAACCGTGGCAATTTATGTTTCACCCAATACCGATGCAAGGCATTGCCTACTAATTTGCAGTCAAAATGAGATCCCTCGTCATTGTAATGGCTCTAGGTGTACCAAATCTTGTAAAAATGTTCTTGTACAAAAACTTTAACACTGACATGGCATTATTAGTTGTGAGGGTTATAGCTTTAACCCACTTAGAAACATAATCCACTTTCAAATGTATGTATAGTTTGCCCACTAACGGTAGAAATAGACCTACAAAGTCTATTCCGCATACATTAAATAACTCAATCTCTAGAATATTTTGCAGCGGCATATCATGTCTCCTAGATATATTTCATGTCCTCTGAAAACGATCGCATGACTTATAAAATTCCTGGGTATCCTTGAACAAGCTCGGCCAATAAAAACCAGATTGGAGTACCTTGTCAACAGTTCTCATTTCTCCAAAGTGTTCTCCGTAAGGTGCTGAGTGACAATGTTGCAGGATGCTATGTACTTCATCATCAGGGACAGACTTCCTAATTATCTGATCAGCACATTGCTTGAACAAAAAGGGTCCATCCCAATAATAATACTTGGAATCATGAAGGAACTTTCATTTTCTTTGGCTGTTGAGATTCGGTGGCAGAAACCCACTTACTAAGAAGTTCACTATATCGGAGTACCAAGGTAATGCTGTGGCAACCAACAGTTTCTCATTTGGGAAATCTTCCATAATAAGCTGAATTTTTCTATATTCATTTCTAGCTTCTAACCTTAACAAGTGATCAGCCACTTGATTTTCAGTTCCTTTTCTATCTTGAATTTCTAAATCAAACTCCTGCAGTAGAAGTATCCACTGAATTAATCTTGGCTTGGAATCTTTCTTGGCCAGCAAATATTTAATAGCAGAGTGATCTGTGTAGACCGTGACTTTGGTACCAACTAAATAAGATCAAAATTTATCGAATACGAAAACCACAGCTAATAACTTTGTTTTAGTAGTGGTGTAGTTAAGCTGTACATTTGTCAGGGTCCTACTTGCATAATAAATTGCATGAAATATCTTGTTTTTCCTTTGTCCCAACACTGCTCCCATGGCATAATCACTGGCGTCATACATGAGTTCAAAAGGCAGTGTCCATTTCGGCACTATTACAATCAGTGCCGCTACCAATCCTCTTTTCAGCTCCTCGAAAGCGATCAAAAAAGGTTCATCAAAATTGAAAGGTTTATTTTGCTCCAGCAAAGTGCTTAAGGTTTTAGATATCTTTGAGAAATCCTTAATGAATCTTCTATAAAATTCCGCATGACCTAAAAAGTCTTCTAATACCCTTGACACTAGTGGGAGGTGGTAATTTTTCTATTATTTTAATTTTCTCTCTATCCACTTCAATCCCTCGTTGCAATATCCTATGCCTCAGAATAATTCCTTCACGAACCATGAAGTGACATTTGTCCCAATTCAAAAGAAGACTTGTTTCTTCACAATGGCATAGTATCAATTCCAGATTTTTTAAGCAATCTTCAAAATCATTTTCAAACATAAAGAAATTGTCCATGAATACTTCAAGGAAGTTTTCCACCATGTTCGAGAATATGACCATCATGCAACGCTAAAATGTTATCGGGGCATTACACAACCCGAATAGCATTCATCTAAACACAAAAGTTCTATATGGATACTTGAAGGTGGCCTTCTCTTTGTCATTAGGAGCTATGACAACCTAATTATACCCTAAATAACCATCCAAAAAATAGTAGAAAGCTTTCCAACTAATATATCTAACATCTGATCAATAAATGGTAGGGGATAATGGTCTTTCCAAGTTGCTTTGTTAAGCTTGCTATAGTCCATGCATACTCTCCATCTCGTGATAGTATAAGTTAGAGTGAGCTCGTTGTTATCATTACTCACTACTGTGGCACCTCCTTTCTTACGTACACATTGTACATGACTCACCTATGAGCTATCGGAGATCGAATAAATAATGCCAGTGTCGAGCCACTTGATAATCTCTTTCTTAACAACTTTCTTCATGATTGGATTCAACCTCCTCTGTTGTTCAATAGAATTGCTATGACAATCCTCAAGTAAAATTTTATGCATACAGATAGCAGGGCTAATTCCCTTAATGTCGGTAATTGACCATCCTATTGCCTTCTTAAATCGCCAGAGTACCTCCAACAACCTCACCTCTTGATCGAGTGTCAACTCAACAAAAGTAACTACTGGCAAAGTGTTGTTTTCTCCCAAATAAGCATATATTTAAATGTTGCGGCAAAGGCTTCAACTCCAGTGTGGGAGGTTCCTCTATAGATGGTTTAGAAGGCTTGAAAGAGCAATTTGATAAATCTAAGGATTCAAAATTTTCCTTGGTCTATCCACAAACTGCTTGGCTTTTGTAAGTTCACTAAGGTCCTAAAAATTGATTGCGTCATTCCACTCAAGTGAGTTTTCATCACTCCCAGAATTGCTGTGGCAAAATATTGTGAACTTTTCCTCTACTGCTGCCCCTATTAGGTCAATGGCATGACATTCTTCATTTTTATCAGCACATTTCAAGGCATCGAATGCATTGAATTTAATTTGATGTTCATTTACCCTTATGGTCAGTTCACATTTCTGCACATCAATTAAAGTCCTACCTATAGCAAGAAAAGGTCTTTCAAGAATAATTGGCACAACATGGTTAGCTTCACATTCTAAAATAAGGAAATCTACCAGAAAAATAACCTTATCCACTCTTACCAGTATGTCCTCAATTTTACCTTCCGGATGTGCGTAGGATCGATCAACCAATAGTAGGTCTTGCTTTCCCAATTCAAAACTTCCTGAAAATAGACATAGGCATTATATTTATACTTGCTCCTAAATCACATAATGTCTTACCAACATACTAATTTCCAATTGAACATGGGATAGTGAAACTCCCTGAGTCCTTCAACTTTGGAGGTAATTTATTCATCAACATTGTTGTGCACCCTTCAGTGAGAGCAATAGTCTCAAATTCTCCCAATCTGCGCTTCTTTGACAGTACGTCTTTCACAAACTTCACATAATTAGGCATCTGCTCCAATGCTTCTACTAACGGTATGTTGATATGGAGTTGCTTAAGATCATCTAGAAATATTTTGAAATAGGCCTCTTGTTTACAATTGTGAAATCGCTAACGAAAAGGTGGAGGTGGTCATCCTTTAGGTTGCTGACGTAGTTTTTCCATAGCATTTTCGTCGATAAAATTATATGGTTCTTCTGTAACATTCTTTTGTTTAGCCTTTCTAGACGCAGTGTGATTTTCAGATGTTTTTGAAATCTTTCCATTGTTGCAATCTGATTTGCCCTCTATTCAGCTGAGTCCCACTTCTAAGAGTAATTGCCTTTCAATGCTCTTTCTCTTGTGATCTTGAATTCTCAGTATCACTTGGTAGAGCTCCTTATAGTCTCGAATTTAAAGCATTTGCTATCTACCCCACTTGATTCTCAAGAGTTCGAAAGGATACAGTTTGACTCTGAATTACGATATCATTGTTGGTCATATATTTTTTCAAAAAGGCTTCAATAGATGATGATGATGATGTAGCCGATGCCTGACCTTGCTAGACATTTTGCCTCGTCATAGGTTGGGGATAACCAAGCAATGCATTGATGGCGTGTTGTCTTGCCGCATTGTTAAAATTCCTCGCACTTTGATTAATCCAAACTAAAGTTCAGATGTTGCTTCCACCCTAGATTATACGTGTTGAAATAGGGGTTATTATTTCGGTTGAAATTACCCATGTAGCACACAAATGCTGGATCTAATGGGCATTCGTTAAACTCATGGTCTTCACCATAATAAACAAATACTGGCTCGACTACTTTCATCTCCTAAACTGCGGTTGGTCTCTTCATTATTTTGAATATATTAGTTAAAGATGATACATGGACAGTCAATAAAGAGATTGCATCAAGTTCTATGGTGCCACCAACTTTCCTACCAATCGCAATTTGCGTGGTAGGATATTGATAACCATTGTTGGCAATCCATTCTAAACTCTCATATGCTTCATTATAAGATTTAACCAACAAGGTACCATTGGCAGAAGCATCAACTACCATTCTCATATATGTATTCAACCCATTATAAAACATCCCCATCTGTGTCTAGTGCTGAAACCTATGAATTGGACATTTCCAAACTAGTTCTTTAAATCGTTCGCAAGCTTCATATAGCGTTTCATCCTCTGATTATCGATAAGACGTGATGTCATTTATAAGCTTTGCATTCATGTTTGGCGGATTATACCGTAACAAAAACCTTTGGCAAAGAGCATTCCATGATGCCACTTTCCCCGATGGCAAAGCACTCAACCATGCTCTTCCTTGGTCTCTCAAGGAATATGGAAACAATTTAAGTTTCAAGGCATCTTCAGGAACACCCTGTTGTCTAAACAAAAGTCATAGACTTCTAGAAAAAGTCTTAAATGCAGTCTTAGATCTTCAGTGCTTAACCCACCAAACTGTCCTACTATTTGTAACATCTGAAACATTACTGGTTTTAGCTCGAATTGCTGAGCTTGTATGTGTGGTCTTATTATTCCCAGATTTAAATCATCCAAAATTGGAACAACATGTTCCTGAATTGGTCTATCTCAATCATCTAGCACAAGAGGAATAAGAGAATTAACATTCTGACCATTTGGATTATCATTGAGACCATGATCATTCAAACTAGGATCATCCCCTTCCCTAGCCATATTTTACAACTCTTTTCGCCTCCTCCGCAAAGTTCTCTCGATCTCTGGGTCAAAAGGATACTCTTCGTTAGCAAGAATGCCTCTTTTCATACACCGACGACAAACCTGTAGTAATTAAGTACAATTAAGTTAGCTAAAACTAAGAAAAAAAAGAAAATAACAAAAAAAAAGAAAATAACAAAACCAAATTTCACCAATAGCCAATCCCCAGCAATGGTGTCAAAAACTTGTCGCGTGTGAAATGATATGCAAATTGTGCAAGTATACACGTCGAATCAAGTAATAAAGTGATAAGTGAGATCGTCTCCACAGGGATTAGAACGGTATAATTTCGTTGAGTTATTATAATGAGGTATGATTAATGGCAAATCAAGAATAATTTCATGAATAATATGTAAATGAAAAGTAAACAACTAAAAATGCTATGGTAAAGATACTACGACAAAGGATAGAGGGTCTACGATGTTGATTTGGAAGGTCGAGATTACTTAGAATCTGCTCTTATTGACAGTAATGTCTCGGCAAAACCATACTCAATCTACTGCTCAAAAGAGTCTAAAATGGTTTACTTCTTTCGAGAACAAGACCTCAAGTTACCTTGCCTTAAGAGATATATGTCTATAGGCCTTTAGCACGGTACCTTGCACTATTTTGTTTTCTTTCCGTATGAACGCTACTCTATGTCTAGAGGCTACTACAAGTATTCGGTCAAACACTTGCCATATAATTCAATTTAAATATCATTAACCTAACCTTGTCAGTATTAGATTAATTTAATCAACATGTTGTACATCCATCTATGTCTAGAGTTTTCGAACATGAAATTTTGTAAAAACCATTGAATGAAACAATATATTAAAGCAGATCTATGCTTCAGTCATTAAAGAAAATAAGAGTTTCATCAAGTAATCCCAACCTGATGAGATTTAGCTCATGGGCTCATGGGTTGGCAATTAAAATTCAAATCTAGAATGTCATTCAACATCGTTTTCATCAAATTAATTTACGAAGAGCAATCAAGAAATAATGGAAGAACTTCGTGAGGATAGCTTCTGCTTATCTAGCCCACGCTCCAACGATACAGTGTGCTGTGGTGGTTGAAAGGGACTTCTCTTCTCGACTTTGCTCAGCCACTACCCTTTATTTTTTTCCTAAGGATCTCCCATTTTTGTTGTTTGCCCCCTTTAGGGTTTCCTCCTTTGACTTTTTATAATCTTTTTCCCTAGGGTAAATCCAACAACTTATGATCTTCTTCCCTCTTTTTTAGGCAGATTTTTTTGGTACAAGTACAGTTGGGCTGAAACTAGTATGCATTGAGTGTTGGCTCAGTCTTCTTCCTAGAATTGCCACGACATCCATGTAGACAAACTGTCCAACCTCGTGCCACGACAAACCTTCACTCATCTACTCCATTTTCCATATTCTGTAGCTGCCAATTACTACCACACAAATCTTTCCTGTAGACAATTAAAAGTAACAAATAATAACATTTAAGTACCATCCAAGCTTTTTATGCAACGTTTTAAAAATACTAAAATAATATCCAAAAATGCAACTAAGTTCAGTTAAGTACAAACAATTGACTTAGTCTAAATGCATGAATTATAACTCTTTTCAAGAGTTCTTAGCGAGCTAGTAGATAACCTTTCCATGATACCACCAAAATCCTCTGAGTCCCATAACAATCCTCCCATTCCCCCATTACGCCAATTTTTCCTATCTTCATCTACCCTGTTAAGGTGATTCCTGTAACACCCCTAACCCATATCCGTCATCGAAATAGGGTTACAGAGCATTACCATATAAATGAAACATAAAACCATATATTTCCAAACATTAATAAAAAACATAACATAATCCATTCATATACATGCATATCCTCCCTTAATCGGACCCTCGAGGCCTTAAAAACAATATAAAAATGAATTGGGACTAAATCGGGAACATTTAAAACATTGAGGAAAAAGTTAGAAAAATTTAAATTACAGGGGTCACACGGCCGTGTGACTCACATGACTGAGACACAGACCCATGTCTCAAGCCGTGTAACAATCGAAATAGGGACATACGATCGTGTCTCAGTCCGTGTTCATGTTCGTGTAACTTTTTGAGTTGGGTCACACAGCCAAGCCACACGTCCGTGTGCCAGGCCGTGTGCTAGGCCGTGTAACTGCCTGACTTGCAACCTTTAAAACCTACAGGGGACACAAGGCCGTGTCACATGGCCGTGTGTCACACACGGCTAATACACATGCACGTGTCTTAGGCCGTGTGGACAAGAAATTGGCCAAAAGCAAGCCATTTTCATCTCCAAGCCAAAAGTATACCTACAAGCAATTTACCCCTACGACCAATGCATCAAAAACATACCAAAACATGCTTAAAATGACTAGTTCAAATTACCAATATCCATTCAACCAATATGCCATGTATGACACCTCAATCACAAACAAACAACCTTACCTAAACCTATTCATTACTACACTAAAAACATACACTACTAATTCAATATCATTTTAAAGCATACCATAATTGAGATCACAATAAACTTAACATAACATACCATTTTAATGACCTAAAAACAACCAACCAATGTGCCTTCATAGACACCAAAATTAAATTCAAAATTAACATCTAAAACATATAAGCCTTGATTCATTTCTATCATAACACTTAATTCACTTACAAACCAAAACAATTCACAAGTGTGCAATTTCATACCATTCTAACTATACAAAAAGATACATATCAACTTGGTTAGTATATTGACATATTGTACCAAAACAACCTATATAGCCACATATACATGCCACGACCCTAAGGGACACAAAAAATACCAACATCGAAGAATAGTGTGAGCTGTAGATTCGATCCATCCAAACGTCAGCAACAACAATCTAAAAAATAATTCACAAAAAGAAGAAGAAGAATAAGCTTATGGAGCTTAGTAAGAGCATAGTTTATCATCAAACTTAACAACAATTGAATACAACTCATATTTTACTCGATTCAAGGTTACTGGAGTGTAAACAGGGGCACGTAGGTACTATTTAGGGGTACTAAAGTACAAACAGGGGCATAAATGTGCAATTCAGGGGTACCGAAGTACAAATAGGGGCATGTATGTGAAATTCAGGGATATCGAAGTACAAAGAGGGGCAGATATGTGCAATTAAGGGAATAATTAAGTATAAGCAATTAATTACATAACTATATTGTAAACATACAAGTAGAAATTCAATTACGTACAGAAATACTATGAACTTACATTGACAACTACAGCGTAGAAGTACGATTGAGCTAATCTGTGATTTTCGCCTCTCCTCGGTTTAGATCCGATTGAAATTTATCTTGGTCTAAATAAATAATTATATTCAATTAAGTGTTTCAATCAATCTCACACATTCAATTCAATCCATAATTCACAGTTATGCATAATTATAATTTTACCCCTAATATTTTAACTTTTCACAATTTAGTCCTTAAGCTCATAAAATAAGATTTAAACAATTTCATCTACATTTCATACTATCCGAATTAGCTAAGGACTTCTAGCAATCCATACAAATCAATATTTCAAAAAATTACCATGGTATTTCATTACTTTTACAAATAAGTCCCTAAATGAAAATTTCATCAAAAATCCCTTCACAAAACTTGTTTATTCAACATCAAGGACTCATAATCTTTCATTAAACTTCAAAAACCATACAAACATGTTCATAAAAACCCTAAAACTTTAACAATTTTGCAAATTAGTTCCTGGGCTAGCTAAATTAAGCTACAACGATCTCAAAAACATAAAAATCATTAAAAACGGAATCAAAACATATACTATGCAAGCAAAAATGAAGTAGCCGAACCCTAGCTATTCTTCCCCTTGAAGAATCAGTTGAAGATGAAGATAGGAAGATGATATCTTATTTCTTTCTTTTTTTTTTTATTTTAGCCTTTATTTACTTAATTACATTTTTAACCTTTAAAAATATTCTTAATTTCAACAAAACCAATCCATGAATATCCACTAACTATATAGATGATCTGTTTACCATCCAAGTCCTCTTATATCAAAGTTTCAAAACTATTTGATACCTTTAGCTACTAGAACTCTACTTTTGCACATTTTACGATTTAGTCCTTTTCACGAAATTAAGCATGCAAACGTCAAAATTTCTTAACGAAATTTTTATACGACTCTAATAACATACCATAAACATTAAAATAACAACAGAATATTAATTTTCTCATCAAATTTGTGGTCTTGAAACTATTGTTCTGATTTCACTAAAAATGAGTTGTTACAATTCCCTCCGTACTTTGTATATGATACAATCATGCATTTCATGCATAACAATCCAAATAATATTACCTTAATGAGTACACCACACTATAATACATCGATACACAACTCTATCATACAAAACATACTTGTAGACTTTCATGAATTCAGATTACCTTAAACAAGCATGTCATGCTTATCCACCAAAATCATATACTACCATAGGTTTCAAACAAAATTCAGAGCAGACATAAACACAAATCACTCAAGCAACACTCATCCATTAATCATCCAAGAGTAGAGTACAGAAACTCACCTTAAATCCTTCATCCTTGTCAGCTTAGCTTTTCCAATTGCCAGAGCCTCCATCGTTTTTGGAAATTAAACATGACAATTATACATCAGTTAAATCGAAGGAATTCAACCCTTAAACCTGAAATCCATTATACAAAAATTTATTAAGAATCCATAATCTCACTCTTCCTCTAATCTATGAGCACAAAAAGATAAGAAAGCTTACCAGTTTCTCAAATTCTATACTTCCAAGCTTCAAATCTCACAACTACTGCCTCATGCAAAGCTCTCCTAAATTTTCCTCTTCTTCAGAACAACCGAAGAAGACGATGCAGTTGAGAAGAAAATTTGCCAACAGAATTGAGAAGAATTCCTTTAGTACGAATATGTTTTCTCACCTAAATATATAGCTTCTCTTGCACATCTCCAAATCTCAATTAGCCATCCATCGGCAATCATTGTGTCTACCACTATGGAACCAGTCAGTTCCATCTTAACCAAACCAGAATTGAAACTCTAACTAATTGCCCAATAGTCACAAAATTTCAAAAATTTCTAGCAGAGTCCGTCAACTACTATTTTATTCAATTAACCCCCAACACTTCTTTAAATTTGGGACCTCAAAGAATTTCGAATGTGACATTATTCAATTCAACTAACCGATAAGTGAAAACCTTAATCTGATGTTGTTTGTCCCGAACCATCAACTTACTCCAATTTAATAAAGCCACCCCAAAAACTGCTAGTCGGGTAGGACATCTCCCTTACAAGAGCTCCAAACCTATCCAATTTCGATTTCACAAGAAGCCTCATGAATCCAGCGTGCCTCAAACTAGTATGATTTATTAGTGTAACTTCTAGAAACACCAAATAATGTACTATAGAGAGTTAGAACAACTGGACAATGATTTGAAACTGAGTGAGGGGTATTAAGAACCTTGTAATTGTAGAAATGTTCCCTCTAACTTGGATTAACAACATACTGATCCAACTGTTCCTGAATATTCTTTCCTTTAAGCCGACCTCTCTCCTACGTGAAACCATTGACCAGAATAACCCAAATAAAACAAATTACAATAAGACAAAATAGAGCGAAACTCCTTTATCTGACAATCTTGCCGCATTCGTTCACCCTTTTTTCTCAAAAGAGAAGGCAATTTCATTGAAATCCATTACAACAAGCCATGGTAAAGATTGATCAAAACCCAATTGCCAAAGTAGGTCCCACAAATCTCCCCAAGTATGTTCATCAAGAGCACCATAAAATCCTGTGAACGGCCAACCAGAATCATCCCTAATAACCACATAAAAACGAGAGCTCGAAAAGCTTCATAACTGAACATTACAATATTGCATCTTACCAATCAACAATTCACATCGAGAACTTAAAGCAGAAACATCGATGCCAAAGAGAAAGCCTAATTTACGTCAAATTTTCTCCATTCGTCTACCATTAACCTTCGTTTCAATAAGAAAAAATAGCTTGGGTTATATTTCTTCAGCGTATGCTGAACCCGCCGAATGTTCCATGGATTCCTTAGTCCACGGACGTTTCAACTCAGGAAATCCATAATGACCGGTTGCTCTGCCTAACAGAGCCAGCCGCTTCAGAATAAGAAGAAGTCCTTATCGAATCAACACTCATAGAAACAATAGAGGCCAAAGATAGAACCCTTTCCCTTTTATTCCCATCCACCACCTCTATCGGTGATTCCCATGAAAAATGGCCATAACTTCCATACCCTCACGGTCTTGTACCGAATTATCCATAGCATCTTCCTTGAACCTGTCAGCAACCCCACCTAAATTTAACCCCATGCTCTTGCCAATCATCTTCACAAAGTTAGAAGTTGAATTAATTCCAGGAGCATAAATACTAGGATTAGAGACAATGCCAGAAGATTGACCAGACAAATTACCAACCTCCCGCAGCCAAATACTGTTCTGTGGTGAAGCCTGATGAGGCAAAGCCTTAAGCGTGATGTCCCACCCCATAGGCAATTCCTTTGCTCCATGATCAATCCGGACTGGGTAAAAACTTTCACTATGACCAAGTTTGCCGCAAATAAAGCAGAACAACGTTAGTTTTTTATACTGAAAGCGAGCATAAACATACTTTTGTGGAGAGAGTGCAATACGTTTCCTACGTTTCCTACGTTTCAGCGGTAGTCTAACATCCATCATTACACGAATTCACATAAATTTCTTGACACCAAGAGCAATTGATTTGGCATCATAATCAAGAAAAGAACCAAATTGTTTTGCCATTTGATCCGAAAGCAAATCAGAAGGAAGACCATCTCTCTGGACCCAACAGTCAACATAAGCCAAAGTAACCTGGAGTGGATCCTCCTCATTTACTAGCCTTTGGCACACTAGTAAATGATTATTGAAAGTCCAGGAACTCCCAGTAATCACTCTCATGATATCAACTTTAGAGAAGAACCGAAACAAAAATTTCTTTTCTCCCAAATCAGATATTGCAACTCCACCAAGGAAATGTCGTAAGTTAGCCATGGAGTTACGCATCGCTTCAAAATTAACCACACTCGCCATCAGGAAGCACCCCACGAGACATAACCCCATATCAAAGCCAGGAACTTCATCATTCACGTCACACAACCAAGCATCATCCTCCTCGTCCTGAATTGAAATCCCAACAATATCAGACTCCATCATCAAAACTAGAAGCACATAAAGTACCGGAAAGGCACTTGCAGAAACTACACAAACACAACTGAGGCTACAACAGAACTGCATAAACATGACCAGAAACTGCCATAAACACTGCCTACTCAAGGAAAGCTGCCAAAGAACGTGCCAAAAGACAGACCTGTTTCAACTTTAAATTCATTCAACTACATCCAAAAGGACCAATATCTTGAAAAAACACTATTTTTTTTACACAAGTACAGTATGGCCCAAATGTTATATTAATTATTATATATTAAAAAATATTTTTAATAAATATTACTGAATTATATTACCATATTATAATTTGATAGTATCACCACGTGACATTAAACAAGTAGTTAAATAACCGTAAATTATGCGAACACCTTGCACTTTGTAGGCTGAATACTTGTAACAGTATAACAGTAAAAAGTATAAATTCACAATCAAATCTGGATAAGTATATAGCGATTGGGATTTAGGTATAATAAATAGTATTTGACAGTTAAGAAACATGAATTTTGAGGAAAAATCAAAAAAAAGAATCATATTTCGGTAGCTAACAAACTACAAATGGCTTTCATGGTGTATAGATAATGCTTTAGAACTTCATGGTCTATCACCCTCTAACTATCTCTCTAACTGCTTCCAGTTTTCATTTTCTTTTTTCTATTCTCTTTTGTTTCTTATTCTTCATCTTCTCCACCGTTAATGGCGTGATGTTGGACTTCTTAATCCACCCAAGCTCTCAAGATAAGAAATCTTCTTGGTAATTAACATGTTAAGTTTTGTCAAGTGCTTTTGATCATTATTCTCTTTGGGTGTCTCTAGTTGTGGCTCTGTTTGGTCTTCATTGTCATTTTGGTCTGTAGTCCAAGTAAGTAAATCCGAGAGGGTCTGCGCATTGGTACTCTCCGAATCATCTCCTGCATGCACCGAGTTAGGCAGGCTATCATCTTTTGTGGGGTTGGATTCCGGTGGATCTTGCGTAAGTAAATCAGCACGGATGACATCTTCGATTCTGGACATAACCGTGTGTGCCAAACTCTCCAGTATTCTTGAATAGCTCTCTAGGACAGCCTGCCCTACATCCTGTAATGCCAATACAATTTAAACAAACCAATTCATTGTTTTATTCCAAACATGGGTCCATCATCCCCAACAACTTACCTTATTGTACTCAATTTTGCTGATGTCTAGTGAAGATTGAGGAAGTCCTGGGAACCTATGTTTGATAAGGTGTAAAATGATCTCAACTCTTTCCTCAAACAGTTCTCTTTTCTCCATACTAACACCAGAGCCCCATGATTTCGAATCCTTTTGGTGCATTTTCCTCTTCCAAATCACTATAGATGCCTCAATTCTATTCTTGAGGTCTAAAATCTTGTGCTCTGATGATAGGTCCATACTAGAAAGAAATTGATCTGGATCAAAGAATTCGTCTGTGATACTCTTATAGATTGAATCTCCAAGACTAGCTCTCCCGTTCTATCAATGCATCAACAAAAAACCAATGTGAAAAACGCATTATGGAAGTAGATTTCATGCGTTTTTTTCTTTGTACAAAAGCGAAGGTTCAAGGGTTTTGTTGGTTTACCTTAGGGAGGGATTCAATGTAGCTTTCAGGGATCTCCATCTCAGATAGAAGTTGAGCATTAATTGCCATTGCTGCTTTAAGAACTTGAGTGACACATTCCTTTTGAACCTGAAGGTTTTTCCTTGCAGCTTCTGATAGACCATCCGGGGGAACTTTAACAGTAGGCAGCCACCATTTATCATCTTCTCTCTTGTTATTTCCCTTTTCTGAGTCTGAGGCATCTTTTGACAAATAGTAGAATTCGGTTTGGTCTTTGAAGGTATCCAAACCATCCTGTTCATCATTGTTAAGCTCTCATTAAACCAGGTACTAGGTTGTTGTTTATAGTTCAACTTCAAGTCTAAACTCAAATGAAAGAAAAGAGCATATATGGTAAATCAATGTCCTTACGATAAGCATTCTATCAAGTGTCCTCAGGGCTGGAATGTTCATAAGAAGATCATTTCGTTGCTTAGTGACCATTATCTGAAAAAATCAAGATTCCCAAGATATTTAAAATTAGTTATCTGAATTCTGAACTTATTATATTCATTATTATCATGTGAATATAACTGGAAGCAGAGAGAGATACCTCCATGTCAGAACCATCCTTGTTTTTTTGGTGAGAAGGAACAAGTTCAACAATGTGATCAGTTACAGACAATAGCCAGGCCATTTCTTTTCTCCACCTTGCTTTCCTTTCAGTTGACATTGGCTCTAAGCGAGATTGTTCACCAAAAACAGATGCTGGAACCATTTATCAACACAAATTCAATAATCCGGATATATCTCTAATAAAGGTATATTCTGTGTTATTTTCTAGGTTTTTTTCTTAAAAGATATGCTTGGAAGGTTTTGGAAGGATTATATCGTATACCCATATTTAAATATCTGTCTGATATAGATGTAAAGTCTAAACAAGTCGAGAAATAAGGGAAGGGAGAAAGTACCAGCAAGGTTTGTAATGGCATTTGAGAGTGCTAAAGCTGATGAAACTCCAGTCCCTCCACCTGACATGTCCTCACCCAAGAGTAATTTAGCAAACTTTTCCTTCATTTGGTCCATCTCTGAATCAAAATAATGCCAGAATATTAACGACAGTTTCAGAATTATACCTTTAAATACATATCAGACATAAATATTAACCACCAAAAGAAATAAAAGATCTAGGTAACTTAATAATGTAAAGGAACACCTAAAATTTCCAACATTAGGAAATTGTTTCAGTAGGGAATGGAGCTATAACATATCAGGGTTTTCATTTATTTTGAGAAACTCGAAAGATTATTGATAATCGAAGACAGCTTTGTACTATCTAGTAATTTAAATATAAATATATGAAACTTGCCATTTAATAATTGCTTTTCTCTGGCTTGGAAGGCAGCTACCATTTCTTCAATGGACGCATTTGAATTCAAGCCATTGTCACCTTCGTCTTTGTTATCATTAGAACCCTTGAAATCGAGTATCGTTGACGTCAACTTTTTACTTTCTTGTTCTTGTTCAACAGCTCGAACCATGGTTCAATCTCTGTTAAACAAAAACGAAGAACAATCAAACTGGAAGAGTTAAAATAAAAAA
>CM025143.1:7802457-7815987 GCA_013467495.1 Gossypium gossypioides | reverse complement strand
TTTTTATGACATTTAAGCCATTTAATCTATACAAATCACTTATAACAAGAGTTTTCCATCTTTTGCAGTCTAATCCTTTTTTCTTAAATTAATTGAGTAAACCTTAAAATTTATTTACCAAAACTTAATACGACCCTGATGTAACTCCATAAACATTAACCAAATAATAAAACGCGACCCCACATATCAGAATTGTTGTCCCAAAACCACATTTTTGATACCACTGAAAAACGGGATATTACAACTCTCCCTCTAAAGAAATTTTCGTCCTAAAAAATCTTACTAGAGAAAAGGTTTGGATACTGAGATTTCATAATTTCTTTTGTTTCCCACGTTGCTTCTTCTATACCATGTCATTGCCATAACACTTTAACTAATAGTATAGATTTAATTCTCAACTCTTTTCTTTATCCAGCTAAAATCTTTACAGGTTATTCATCATAAGTTAAATTAGGCTGTTACTCAATTTTTTCCGTAGACAAAATATGCGACGGATCATAATGGTATCGTCGAAGCATTGAAACATGAAAAACGTTATGAATTCTGTCAAGTTCTGGAGGTAATGCGAATTGATATGCTAAAGATCCTATTCTTTCAAGAACTTCATACGGCCCGATAAATTTAGGACTGAGATTTCCTTTCTTGCCGAAATGTAACACTTCCTTCCAAGGCGAGACTTTCAGGAATACTTTTTCAGCAACAGAAAATTTGAAATCTTTCCTTTTCAGATCAGCATAAGATTTCTGGTGATCGGATACAACTTTCAAGTTATCTCGAATAATTCTGACTTTTTCTTCAGTTTTTAGAACTAAATCAACTCTAGTTAACTTCCTTTAGTTCAATTCAGACCAAAATAATGGACTTCTACATTTACCCCCGTATAAAGTATCATATGACTCCATTTTTTTGCTTGACTGATAGTTATTATTATACACAAATTTGGCTAACAACAAATATTTTTCCCAACTGCCTTCAAACTCAATAATACAACACCGTAACATGTCCTCTAAAATTTGGATAATTCACTCAGACTGACCATCGGTTTGTGAATGAAAAATAGTACTAAAATTCAATCTTAAGCTTAAAGCTTTGTGCAACTTACCCCAAAATCTGAAGGTAAACCTCATATCACGATCTAATACAATCGATAATGGCATGCCATGCAACTTCACAATATCAGAAACATACAATTCAACCAATTTCTCAAGCAAATAATCAGTTCGAATAGGTATAAAACGAGCTGATTTCGTTAATTTGTCAACTATAACCCAGATCGAATCTTTTGTTTTCGGAGTCAAAGGTAACCCTGAAACAAAATCCATAGTAATTCGTTCTCATTTCCATTCTGGAATTATCACAGATTGTAACAAACCCGACAAAACTTGATGTTCGGCTTTTACTTGCTGACAAATTAAACATCAGGATACAAACTCTGTTATTTCACATTTCATACCAGACCACCAGTAACGCTATTTCAAATCATTGTACATTTTTGTACTCCCAGGGTGAATCGAATAAACACTATTTTACTCGTCATTCAATAGTTCTTGTTTTAACTCGGAATCATTCAGTACATAAATTCGATCACGAATATATAAACAATCACCATCCTCGATATGAAAATTAATTTTTTGACCACTTTTCATTAGATTAAGCTTTGACAACAATTTTGGATCAACTTTCTAAAATTCTTGTATCTTTGATAAAAATACCAGCTTTACAACTAACTCTGCCAATACAGAACCATCACGCTTCAGAGTTAAATTTGCATTCATAGCTCTTAGAGCAAACAACGACTTCTGACTCAACACGTCTGCAACAATATTAGCTTTTTTGGGATAATAATCAATTATTAAATTGTAATATTTAATAATTTGAGTCATCTATGTTGACGCAAATTCAATTCTTTCTGAGTCCTTAGGTATTTCAAACTTTTATGATCAGTAAAAATATGACATTTTTCACCGTATAGATAGTGTCACCAGATCGTCAAAGTAAAAACTACTGCAGCCAACTCTAAATCGTGTGTCAGATAGTTCCACTCATGAAGCTTTAATTGTCTCGAGGCATAGGCAATTGCTTTACCAGTTTGCTTTAAAACACAGCCTAAACCATAAAGAGATGCATCGCTATACACTATAAATTCTTTCCCGGATTCAGGTTGAGTCAAAATAGGAGCTTCAATTAACATACTTTTTAACTGCTCGAAACTTTTCTGGCATTTATCGGCCTAGAAAGCTACGAACCTCAGAAACATACTTGGGAACCTTCCAATAAACTATAGCAGATATTTTTTTCGAATGAACTCGAAAACCTTTAGCTGAGATAACGTGACCCATAAAACCAACTTCTCGTAACCAAAATTTACATTTGCTGAATTTCGTATAAAGTTATTTTTTATGTAAAGTTTGTAACACAATTCTCAAATGCTCAGCGTGGTCTGATTCGTTCAACGAGTATATCAGAATATCATCAATGGATACCATAACAAACTGATCTAAATACGGTTGAAATACCCGATTCATCAAGTCCATAAATCCATTAGGAGCATTAGTCAAACCAAACGACATCACCAAATATTCAAACTTAAATTTATTGAAATGGATCCAATCACCTTTTATTGAATCTGTGTAATATATTTGTTCATATTTCGGGCACTGGGCAGGTCTAATATTAATAAATAATTAAAATGAATAGCTTTATGCCATGTGGAAAAAGTTGGTTCTTCCTCACCACACTCCTTGGTTTCTTGCTCTTACCTTTCACGTGATAGTTGTATCAGTCTCAAAGTCCAATGTTCCTTGGGATTAGGTCATTCCATCTGGCCTATCAATTTCCTCTCTACAGTGGACTGGTTGCATCAGTCTTTTGCCTACTTGACATTAACCTTAATAGCTTAGTCCCTTGTCTACTTGTTATCAATTTTCAATTGTCTGATAAAGTATTTCATGATGTCTTCTTGGACTATTTGGACCCTTTTATTATTAGGCTTATGGACTAATAATAGCCGTCACATAGGTATGAAGCAGTTTATAAGTGACCTGGTGAAGACCTTGATGTTAACCATCTTCAGACAAGACATATGTAGCTAGGTTGTTTCTTATATTGATGGAGAGTGATATGTTGAGAGGTGTTTTTCTTTAGGAGGATTTGGATATAAACATTCTTATTCTAAAGTAACAAATGTATTTAAAGTTTTGTCAAGAAATTTGGTCTGTACACATTCTTGGGAGTATATTGTTAAGCTTATTATCCTCAAACATCAACCAATTTATTTTCTTGAGGACATTGTATATCAAGACTTTAGTGAAAATGAATTAATAAATTTCCCTAAAGAAGTTGTGGGGCCAAACTTAAAAAAAATTAATTAATAAATTTCTTTGAGGAAATTATAGGGTCAGACTTCAGCCCAAATCTTCCCCTCTGAATCAGCCAAAAAGGCAATCTTGGCATTTTTCTTTGAAAATCAAATAATATTTAATTTTCTTTTTGAGCGAGAAAGTTTTTTAGGAAAGAAAATGACAACGAACAACTTTTTAGTTGGGGAGAGAAAAATTTTGTATGCAAATAATAAGGTAAACCGATGTGTGCCATGTCTCACACATGGGTAATGCATGTCATAATGGTACGTTAATGGCAAAGTTGTTGGGGTGCATGCATAGAAAAGTTATGAACTTTCTCTTTCTTTTCAGTTTCTTCTTAGCCTCTTTTTAGCTTGCCTCATCATAGTCCCTCATTCTTTGAATCTTTGAACTTCTCTTCCTCAATTTTCTTTTCAATTTTCTTCTTTTTCTCTTTTTTTTAATAAGCCTTTCTTCTATACTCCTTCACTAGTGAAGAAATGTGATATCAATTCTATATTGTGAAGCAACCTCTAGTTATTTTCAAGTTAGTTATACTTTTTGTAGAATCATAATGATTATTTTATTGTGTTCATGTGTTGCTTGTTTAAAAGACAGTGAGTCCCCTAAAGTATGATGAAGTCATTGTAGTAATAAATTTTACAATAAAATACTTGGCTTGACAAGTACTTGATTGTACCCACAAGAATATTATGTGGGGAATTTAAATCAATTTTTATCTCAATTAACACTTCATTTGTCAAACAACTTCAAAATTGCTAACTAAATGGGTTTGGTGATTATTAGTACAAACGATTAACAATTTCAATGATTTTTAACCTAAAATTATCTAATTATTCTAACACAAGCTTAAAGCAACTTTTGAATTGGATTCAAGTGTAGTGATCAATCGAACTTAGTGAATTCTCAGGTTATTCCATACTTAATCAATTGCTAACAAACATGTTTACACTACCTCTATAACCTAGCACTCTCTTGAAATCTTCATATATAAAGATTATTTCTAAATTGCAGCTTTCAAATTTAGACTTAGCATACAATGGCTCTCTTGAATCTGATTTATTAATGTGTTAACTAGGTCAATCGACTAGGGTCAATTCTCGAATGTTCCCTAAACTAGCCTGTATTTTAAGGTTGCCAAGCTCAAGTAGCATTAAATTCACCTAACTAACAAATGCAACATAATCATAGTTAATTAACAAGTATCAAATCACCTCATATTCACATCCCAAGCATTTATCACATGACAATTTAGCTAAACATTAGAATTAAACATAAACAAGCATCAACATCAATCAATCCAACCGTAAATGCAACTAGAAAATAAAAGAATAGTTAAGAAAGACTTAATTATGGTGGAAGAGATCAATATTGATGATGCCCATACTAAATTCCAGGCTTTTCCCTCTCTAATCTCCAGCTTCTTTGAGATCAAGTAAAGAAAATTACAAGAACAATAAAAGGAAACTAAGTTTGATTATAAAAGTAATTTAAAATACAAAAGAAATCTACTACAAATCTAAAAATGCTTTGCATATAAAATCTAAAATATCTTATTACATTTAAAAGTCTATAAAAAAATGCTGAGAATAGATGAAATATATATTTATATATTTTCCTTCAAATAAGAGAAAAGTCAAGTTTGCCCTTAATGAAAGTGTAAATATCATTGGACCATCACAATGTCTTCCTTCGCAACGTCGCAATGTCAAATTAAATTTCTTAAAGTGTCCTTAACAATTAATCGTAACCGTTTTAGCTCGGTTTGTATGTCATGGCCTTCTCTCTCTACATTGTGATGTCCTCTTAGCACTTCATAAATTTTATCTTTCTCAGCCACAATAATCAGGATGATCTTGTCTCTTGCATCATGATCGACCTTAATGACACCATTTGAGCTTTTAAACTTTAGGAAAGTTGTTACCTACTCAACATTTGGTCACGAATGTCCAAATTGAGTTTTCTTAATCTTTTTTTTCTCTTTTCATCTACACCATAAAGCACACAATGAGTTTATTCACCATTAAACCTAAAACAAATAAAACTAAATAAAAACATAAACATTCAACACCAACTAATGACATCCTTAATAACACTAAAAAATATTTGCAATTTTGATTAAAGACAACACATGCTAAGTGTGAATTTGACACAAAAAAGTAGAATATATGGACACTCATTAGTTCCACAGCTCGATGGCTATTGATTATGAGTTGGATTCTACCATGGTGGGGCCCAGACCAAATTTTCATTATTGCATCTTGTAACACTCCAAAAATTTTGGATTTACCATACACCGATAGATTGAGAAATCTAGTAGAATTCTAATATGTGAACAATTTTATTTTTGATGGATTAAATAAATTTTCAAATCATTGAGAAGCCTTTAGAAGGCAATTTTGGCTAATTCATTTTTGCCTAATTGGGTAAAAATACGAGACTAAAGGCAAAAAGGTAAATTTTCTATTTAAAGGTATTTTAAACATTTAAAACATGCATGAAATTAAATAGGAGAGTAAATTGTGACTTAAGGTGAGACGATGATGATGGAACACATTTACTTTAAATTTATTGATAAAATAACTAATTATTCACATGGCAAAAACTTTGGTTGACTAGTTGACCCAACTAGTAGTTAAATATATTATAAAACATGATGAAATGAAAAGAAATATCTTCTATTCATCATCTTAGTATGGCCAACCATTGTAGAAAGAACCTACACACCATTTTTCTTTCTTTTTCTTTCATCTCTACTGATATCTCTTTCTTTTCCCCACCATTTTATACAAATTTCTTATAGAACCTTCATCACAAACCAATTATTTAACTTCTCCATTCATCATCTTCATCATCTAAAAAGTTAAGGTTTGAGAACTTGTAAAAAAAGTGAGTTAGGGAGTTAAAAGGATGAAATTAATAAATTGAAAAAGGAAAGGGGAATGCTAGCAAAGGAAAGGAAAATCTAGTTGATTAAGGTGGACATAAGCTTCTCCAACTCATTTGAATACTTTTGTGTGGTAAGATATATGGAAATCCTATTAAAACTCTTATTTAAAATTAATATTACTTTTAATTCAATTATGATTATTATTTAATTGAATATGTACTATACTATATTAATGTTCTATGATCTTGAAAATGTGGTTAATGAAAAAAAGAAAACTTTATAAATGATTTTCTAGTTAAGTCTCCTTGCGGAGATGTTAATGGGAGTTGAATCTTGACTTGGTGATTTAATATTATGAATGAAATTATCATTTCGTATTATAGTGATTTTTACCTCGGATATTGATCTGAACTTGTAAACTTGATTCAAGATGCTTATACTGACATTATGGAAATTCTGAAATAAGGCCCCAGTAACTTAGTTAAATGGTTAGGATACAATTGACATGCCAATATGGGACTCTTGATTTGTGCTTCAGTACTCCTATTACTTGTTCTTGGTGCTCTTGTTCCTAGCACTTCAATGTAATCTTGATCTGGTCCCCGGACACCTACACTTCGGTGCTCCTATTAATATAGTTTCGAATAATTTATTCCAAGTATCCTCTCTTTATTTTCTAGGCATACTAAAATTTGAAGTTAACTATCTTTGATTTCTAGGAATGACTTTATTACAACATGATAGAAACTTAAACGTACATCATTCAATGAAATTACTTGTATGTGTTCTCATGGTACAAAACTACTTATGGTTTTTCTGAATTGACATTTAGATTCCATTCGCATTGCTTCTAAATGAATTATACAATTTGTATATGATTAGAATCTTAGTTTTGAAGGTAAGTATTTAATGTTTTATCCATTTTATCTTACTAAGCTTTATGCTTAACACGTTGTTTTGTTTACGCATAGGTCTTTTGAATCAAGGCTCAGTGCTTCTCGATGATCACAAGCATAAACCATAGTCATCATTGAAAAGTATGAAACATTTGTATTTGCGAATGATACCTAATGACATGTACTGAAAAAATCATTTAATGGTGCATGTATGATTGTTTCATATTATTTTAATCTATAATGGTGATATCTATTTTACTTATTTTGGTTGGACTTGAGCCACTTCCTAAATTTAGTTTGAATGTATATATTTATGCTTTGGTTTTCCATGCTTTAGTTTGGTTATAAAATGGTTTTATGTAAGTATACTAGTTGGATTTTAACCACTTTTCGAATATGTTTTACAAAAATCTAGCCTGGATGTGTTTCGAAAGTTGTTTTCGGTAAAATCTAATTTTTAAGTTACTAAATTTTGGTTGTTAATACGCTGAAGTTTGGGGTTGAAAGAGAAGAGTTTTGGGGTATTTTTCATCCCAATGGGTAAGGGTATCGATACTTGGCCTCAGAGGTACCACACCCCAATTGACAGAATGCCTCAAAAGTAGTACAAGGCTTAGGGTATCGATACATAAGGCCTTATGTATTGCACCCCCTGTACCTTTTTACGTCATTGCACTGTTTAGTACAGAAAGGGCCCTCTAAGGCCAAAATTTGGTCTCATACATTTTTGAACACCCACGAATCATTCTAAAATGATTTTAATAAGATTTTAAAACTCTAAAACTTAGTTTATCCATTTTCTATAATTTTATAAAATGTTTTATCATCTATTTTCTTAAATCAAGTATTGATTTTGCTACAAAAATGTCTCGTTAGCGCCTTTCATTTGCACTAGCCATTGGCACAGGTGAGATTCATTACATTTAATGGTATCAGAACTTAAATTTAGCTGATTCTAGGGCTGAATTGAGACATTGCATAGAATCTAAAAGTACATGTCACTTAGGAAAATTAAATGGTGTATTGTGATCCTGACCCAAGCTATTTTAAATGTGATTTTAGCATGTTTGCCGACTCTAGAGAATTGGTTGATGAAAAGAAGCACATAGTAATGCTCGAAACTTGGAGCAAGGGAGGAATAAACCACCTTAGGCACAAGAAGTGGCACTCGCAATTGAGAGACTCTAGAGATAAGCCTTTTTTGAAAATGATGAACAAATGGTATCATTAGTTCATCACGGATATTCCTCCAGCTCTCTCCTCCACCTCAAATGGCCCCTAAGCTGGCACCTTGATCTCTGTATGTGAAGCTTCGTAAGCATGGAGCTGAAGAGTTTAAAGGTGCTAAAGATGATTACCCTTTTCTTGAAGAACTGTAATGCAAACTCGGTGATAGTTTGAGGTGTGCAATCTCCTTATTCAAGGTGGAGGCACATCGATGGTAGGTCATAGTGACTATAGTAACTCTGAGGGACCGAGTGGATTAGGATTCCTTTTTTATTGAGTTCAGGAAAAAGTACATTAGACCCCTATACTTTGAGAAGAAAAAGAGAGTTTATTCAATTGGACCAAGGTAATATGACATTGGCGAAGTATGAACGAGAGTTTGTACGGTTGAGCAAGTATGCTACTAAACTAATAGCCACTGAAACAGACATGTGTATGGGCTCACCAAGCTAGATTGTGGAACTCTAAGGAGATGCATAAACTCAAACCCTATACATGTCATATCAAATATTAGTGTCCATATTAAAGAACAAGTTTAGTGTACCAAACTTACATAAAGGATGTGGTTGTGGTCGGATTGTACACAAGTTTAGTTGGTGTGCAAAATCTAATCGATTTAACAAGTTTGCTAACTTAGCCATGCGCTTGCTAAAATTAACTCATTAGTATGTGGTGTTCCTTAAGTTCAAAAGGATTTTTTTCTTTCTCTTATAGACACGATTAATTGTCTAGCCTAAACCACTTCATATATGCCACTGATGGTTGGGAATTGTAATTCTGGATAAAGTCGCCATCAATGACATGTTGATTATGATTGTCCTGATAGCCATTATACTTGTAATATCACTCACGCATCTCAACATATGACACGAAAGGGAGATGCTACTAGAGTATGTATGGAACAAAAACCTCAGAGTTATTTAAAAATTTTGAACCTTAAACCATTTTTATAAAATCATAAAATTTAGTTTGGAACCATTTGAGGGAATAAGAAACATATTAAAACTATTGAGAATAATTTTATAGAGATTGGATGTAACTCCCTTTACACATCCCAATATACGGTATGAGTGAGAGTTTCTACCAGAGCATTTTCATACTTAAATTAAAAATTTTCTTTTAAAAAAATCAATTTACAACGTTATAAAATTCCTTGAAACAATTCACAATATGTAAGAAATAATCAAACATGATTTGGAATCATTGTAGGTCATTAAATAGTTATGAGGGAACATCCAAATCATAAAACAATTGTTGAATATCTTGGACTTAAAATGAGACTCCAGGATAAGAAAAATTAAAAGTTTTATCAAGAGTTAAATATTCAAACAATTTAAATAAACTGCTAAAAATAATATAAAAACCATTTTGTAGGTTTTTAAAATTAGCTTTAAACCATTTAGAAACATTTTTCGGGTGATCGAAGGTGCTTGGGGCTAAGTACGAGCCTTAGAGGGCTCAAAACGGCCAAAACAATGGAGTGGAATTGTCTAGGGGCCTATGTATTTGCACCTAGGTCTAGGGATAAGTACCTAGGTCCCTGTACTATATATTTTGGAATTCTACCAAGTTAGGGTGCAATACCTTTGGCAGGATATCGGACCTTAGGTCCATTAAACTGAAAATTAGTCCGGAAACACTTAAAATCATGCCTAAACAATTCCATAGATTTTCCATATATTCCAATACATTAAAGTCAATTTCAAAAACTTATTTAAGTCAAATAACGAAATAAAGCTTGAATAATTACGTTAGAATGACTTGAATTTCAAATAAAAAAATTCAAATACCATATTCAAGTTAAACCCCTTATGCACATGCTAGAGTCCTTATACAATAAAACTAATATAAATATATTACAACCTCACTTGAAATGTGATAAAAAGCTCCCAAGCTCGAACCTTAATCTTCTCGTTGAATCTATTACCTACGCATTTTGTAGCACTAACGCGTGAGCTTACAATGCTCAATAAGTACTCAAGGATATCCCTACTTATCCCATCATAATATACATGTTAATCATCTTAGAATGCATTACTCAAAGTCCATTTTCATCATACTTAGACATTTTCAACAAATTAAATTTCAATTACCAAATTTTGGAGCTCAACTTATCGATTAATGGTTTTTAACAATTTGTATGGAGAATTCTTGTTCAAGATTACCAATATTTTCCAACCTAAGTCCATAGCCTTTTTATCTTAAATTTCTGTTTTATCTACATATGAGTTCTGCTTAAGGCTATGAGTTTATTATTCAAGTCACTTTTTCCTTGCTTGTTTCCCTATTAAGGGCATATTAAGACGTAAAGTTTTGTAAAGTTTTTACTTACAATTCCATGTATTATGGCTCGTAAGTAACCTTATTATAAACACATAGTATTTTAACTTGTTAATATGTTAACATATTCTACTTTAGAATACATTTGAAATTTATAGTCTTAAGAATATCTTATTATCAATACTTTGATTCAAATAGCCTATAGTAAACACTAGGGAAATGACTTAGATACATGGGACTCCCTCCAAAACACACTAAGAAGCACATAGTGCTAGGTACCATATCATATTCCTCCCAAACACACCAAGGGGCACCAAGTGCTAAACCTTCAGACACACCAATGAGCACTAAATTGCTAGGCCCGAAGGCAATGAAACTCATCCCTCTGAACGCACCAGAGAATAACAAAGTTCTAAGCCTGAAGGAAACAATACTCCAGGTACACATAAATACCTATTGGCATGCCAACCGTTTCCTAACCATTTCTTTAAGTTTTACTAGGGAACTTAAGGTCACAAATAGCATAAATTATTTAAGGCCACTAATTCAATTTTTCAAACAGAAACATAATCAGATGTACAAAATTTGAATATTGTTTAGACCATTCCTGTCCAAACACACATATTAGTACTTTACAGAATTTGAATATTGTTTAGACCATTCCTATCTAAACACACATATTAGTACACTAAGTGCCTAGCACACATACATTTCTCACAAAATCATTTTAGGCCTTAAATTTACATTTGTGGTTCTCACTATATTTTCATGGGATCATTTATTACTGTTTCCTTCATTTACCAACAATTTTCATAGTAATGGTCCAGAAAGAGTCTTTTTAACCTCAAGTTAAATCAAATCGCCAAACTTCACAAAATTTATACTTTTTCATTATCTAAATAATTTTATATTCATAACTCAATTTCATTAATTCCTAAACATATTAGCATAGGAGAAGCAAGATTATCCAAGGGTACTTACCTCTTGGATTCCTTTCTACACCTAATCAAGCCTTCCAACACTTGTTCTCATCTTCATCTTAGCTTGGAAATCCAAACCCCCACATTTCCTCTTGATTTCACAGACGAGAAATTTAACCAACATTAGAACCTAGGCTTTCAAAGCTTTTATTCAACAAAAAAAAATCAAATAACTAGCTAGGAGCAATGGAAATCACCATATGTTACCTTAATAAAGCTTTCACTCTTAAGCTTCAACCTTCTCTTTCTAGAATCAAGAAAACCCTTGTTGAAAATGATGATTTTCAAGAAGATTGAAGCTTATGGAAGAGTTTTCTAAAAGATTTTAGCAAAATCTCAAGATGGGTGTTGAGATTTTTTAAGGAATTGTAAGAAAACTTGAAAAAAAACTGAAAAAGGATAAGAGAATCTCTAGGTGTGAGATGATGATTAAAGCAACATGTAGGAGCTGATGGGGGTTTATTTCCCTCTATTCTTTCCTTTAAAAATCACACAAATTAGCCCCTAAGCCTATACACAAAAATTTCAAGCCCAAGTTCGCTAATTGAAGCTAAGTTTCCATATATCATAACCTAGTGGTCCCAATAACTTCCATATGCCAAATATATTGTCCAAATAATATTTTAATCATAAATAATTTAGAAATTACCAAAATACCCTTTTAAGGTAAAATTACCATTTTACCCCCTTTTTTTTATCTCAAAGCACAATTTCTTCTCAATGATAGACAATTATTGATCCCAAATATCATAGTATAAATCCATAGATGGTGAAAGTTACATCTTTTCCATTTCTTTCAATAAAATTTGGATATTTATAATTTAGTCCCTACAATATCAATTATTCCTTATTTAGTCCAAAAAGGGATCTTTATCAAAATTACATATAATCCAACTTATTCTTATCCCAGTTAGTCACTAATAACTTAAATTTCCCTTTTTGGTCAAACTTGCACTTTAGTCCTTAAACTTTTTCAAAATGTTTTATTTAGTCCTTAAATCACCCTTTCCAGTTCCAAAACTCTTTTCATTAATTCCCATATCCAAAATCAACTTTATTCCCATAATAATTTTTTACTTTTTATCAAATATTTTTATTAATTCACTTATTTGACACCAGTGTACCACTACGTGTCTAATAGGAAATTTCAATGTGTTACAATGGAAGTATATAGGGGTAAAAATGAGCTTTGATGGGCTCAAAATTCACAAAAAAATGGTAGGAATCCTGCCTAGAGACCTAGGTATCGATATATATCCCCTAGGTTTTGATACCTGGGGTTATGTATCGTTACCTGGCCCAATTACTATATCTTTTTAGCTACTGACTTGATTTCTTCCAATACCTATAGTTAGTGTACTAAAACCTAGGCCCCTAAAGCTAAAAATTACTCCAAAAATACTTAAAAACATGTCCAAATGCAAAAATATCATTTTTAAAAATTATAAGACATCATAAAACAAATTTAAGTTCCCCTTCAAGCTTAAGACACACATCACAAGCATATTTAAATTAAATGATGAATCAAATTTCAATTGATAACACATATTTTCTTACTCTTTTTCTTGCCCTTCCTTGTGCTAACCTCGGATCTCATATTTACACATCAAAAAAAATATCATAATCTACGTTGTCTCGAACACATGTGTGTTCTCATAAGTTCAAGGCTCTTTGTCGTGGTTAGCAACTAACATGCCCTACCAAAAATCCAGCACTCAATGTGGTTAGCAACTAACATGTCCAACCAGTGGCCCACCTAATTCGCCCGTCTGGTTAGCAACTAACATGCCCTACTGTAAACTGAAAAATATATAGGATTTTTCCTTTATAATTCATCACATTTTTACTTAAATTTGTTGTTAAAACCAAGTAATTGTTTAATAAATTAATGAAAT
>CM025143.1:7779969-7790032 GCA_013467495.1 Gossypium gossypioides | reverse complement strand
ACCATTACATCTTCCTTCATGAAAAGTCAATCACTATCAAATAGTAATCAAGTCATCCATCACAAAGACGAACGACCCATGACCACATTTACTTTTCATCAACCATGTAAAGATAATGAGAGGATATCATTTACCCATGTTTCGAGCTATGAATTCCACTGTTGTGAATGACACTACATACGAAAGAAGTCGTACACCCAATGCACCAACTTTAGGTTCCTTATCTATTTGAACTCAGGCTTTTACTTACATCAAAGTGTACGAGTCATGCATACATAATCTGTCATCTACTCAGGATTTAGGTATGCCACACTATAAACGTCACAAGTGAATAAATCCATAAAAAAATTTAAGATTTATTCTACTTGGGTCCTGTCTGATGTATTTTCAATCCAATCATTCAAATCTATGTCTCTATCTTCAGGGAGTCATCTACTCCGATGCGCAAGACAAGACATCTCCCCAATTGGACTTGATAGACGACATATTAGTCTTTTAATCGATTTGCTCATTTTTTATTAGACTAAGGACATGTTTAGGTTCATCTACTAATACAAATTATCTTTTCATACAACAATCCGACCACGTAATACTGCTTAGTATTAGTTAAACATTTAGACAACCAATCGGCAACATTTGCTTCCATTTTTTTGCGCAAAAACCATGTAAGGACAATTATACAAAGTATATTAATGTAATAAATGAGTTTGTTTTATTAACCAATCTGTTCGAAAAATTTACAAGTTTACAAACGAATATACTACATTCAAGGCACCAGATCCAACAGAGACTACGCGATTTAAGCGATGATGTTCCTCGGATGTAATCGGGTTGTCCTCCTCATGCCGGTTTAGCTCCAAATTGTAGTGCGACCTAATTTGTGGGGTTCCTACTAAAAAAACACATATTTTTTAATTAAAACTAAATTAACTAAGAGATAAATAAATTTGTTCAATTCAAAGTTAATGATACTCATAAAATAATTTGCATCAAATTAAAACTCTCAAAACCTGGCCTAGACGTTACGGTCGAATCTGAAAGTGTTACGAAGAAAACCTAAAAATAACTTTTTTATTATTCACAAATCATCGTAAACCGTTGTAACATAGTATGCCAAATTTGTTTGGAAAACGTGTTGATATATTTATTTAATTTCAAATCGTTATTTGTTTACGTCTATCAATTCAAACGAGTATTTTACAGAGGAGTTTCATAAACTGATATATTTTTGGTAATTCAAATTGTTACTTTGAAACCGTTATTTCAGAAAAGTTGTTGTTTTCAAAAAAACCGTTTTATCAGTTGTTAGGCTAGAAAACCGAAATAAAATCCAAAACCAAAAATAGTCTCAAAAAGTCCAGAGAGTCCCAAAATTACAAAACTCTCAAAAACGAGAAAATTAAGTAATTTTTATGAAATTGAAATTTTACTGAAAATCGGTCACAACTGAGCTTCCGTCGAACTGACCCGCCTAAGTTTGAGGGTTACCTAAACAAAACAAACAAATAGTGAGTGAGTGAGTTTTGGCAATTCAGTGTGTAACGCGTATATAAATAGTAACCCAAATTCAATCTCATGGCAGAATAGACAAAGATGTAAGTCTTTTACAGAATCAGAATTATACAGAACCATACAGATACAATATGCATAATGCTACCCCCATCCTCTACACACCAACTCCGACCATCCCAACACACCACGTGGGGTTTAAAACACCCAATCATCCCTATACACCACGTAGTGTCTATACGCCACTTTTTAGAGTAGTCGCAGCAATGCTGCCAGTATAATGGCAAGATATCGCCTCAAACAGAACATTTCCTCCTCATAATGCAAATCCTGCCCCATAGCCAGATACTGACAAAATATCAGATAAAATAGATTAACAGATACCAGAATTAACATATCATGCATGCTTGTATAACATATATTACACATGGTTATACATAACAGAGTAGATCATACATACTGTATTTCATAATACTCATACAAATGTTATTTACGTCAATTCCAATCTAACAGAGTAGCAGATTTCATGCTTTAAGGCTTACACCACACGCACCAACCCTACGAAAGGCCTACAGTCGATCGAGACGACATGTACGACCCTAGGAAAAAAATTCATATATTTTGGCCCACATGCCCGTGTGGGACCACACGACCTAGCACATGGCCCACATGCACGTCACGCGGCCGTGTGTCACACACGGCCAGGTACACNATCGTGTGGCATCAACAGGCCTCAATTTTGGCTTTCACTGAGTACCGTTTTTTGAGTTTCTCGTTACACACCTGGCTCGATTTTAATGCTAATGCTCCTGTAAGATAACCAGAACCTAAAAATCGACAATAGAACGTCTAGAATCAATATACATTCCACAATTTTAATCGAGTAACTTCTTGACAACAACGCAATCAAAATCAATTTCAACTAAAAATTGTACCCACAATCGCTTCAAAACTTACCCACGTCCACGACAGCCCCTAAGTTCTAATTTGTAACCGAAGAATTTCAGATTCCTTGAACTTCACCTTTCAATTAACCTAAAGAGAACAAAATAGTGAATTCATACTCCCTAAATAAAAAGATTTCTCACCGAAAAGATATTCTCTAAGTCGAGAAAAACGAAAAAAAGATGGAACATCACTTACTTAACAGTCTAATCGTCCACTAGCAACACTAAAACCCGTGCAACGGAATCGAAAAGTAACCCAAAATGGCATGAACTACTGTTGAACCACCAAGAAAGAAGAAGTGGAAAAAAATTAGAGAAGAAGGAACGTGTATTTTTTTTTACTTAGGGAAAAAAAGAATATTGGGAAAAGAAAAATAATTAAATAAAAAAATAAGAATAAGAATAATAACCAAATAGATAAATCATATATTCTGATAACCAGCCACTCACTTGGAAAACTACTTAGATTTTTGTTTTCAAAATTTTGGATTTTAAACAAAACCTAACCACTTGATGACACAAGCATAAAAACATAACATTTGGCTACGAGGAGGCTCAAACCCATGACTTTAGACACTGAATTAAGGCACTTTAACCACTGATGTAGATACCTAATTAGGACAGAACTTGTAAAAACAAAATTAAGAAAGCAAGGCATTACAACTCTACCCCCTAAAAGAAATTTCGACCTTGAAATTTACCTGACTTAAACAGATGCGGATACAGTTGACGAATTGAGCCTTAAGGTTTCTATGTGGCTTCCTTGGTGCCATGATTCTGTCACAGAAACTTCACTAACGGAATAGATTTCCTCCTTAAAACTTTCACATCTCGATCCAAAATCTAAACCAGCTGCTCCTTAAAAATCAAATATGGTCTAACCTCAGTCTCCTCAACGGGAACAATATGAGATAGGTCTAACAGATACCGCCTCAACATAGAGACGTGAAATACATCATGAATACGATCTAACTTTGGAGGTAGCTCTAATTGATAAGCAACCAGCCTCACACGCTTTAGAATTCGATACAACCCATTGAACCTAGGGCTCAACTTACCCTTATGACCAAACCATAGAACCTTCTTTCATGGCGAAACCTTAAGAAATACACCATCCCCTACAGAATACTCGATGTCCCTCCTTTTCAAATCCACATAAGACTTCTGCCTATCAGAAGCCACCTTTAAGATGATCTCGAATCAATCTAACTTTGTCTTCAGTCTTAGAAACCAACTCAGGACCCAAAACTCACCATTCACCCAACACAGTAGGGTACGACACTTACGACTATACAGAGCCTTATAAGGTGCCATCTAAATGCTAGACTAAAAACTGTTATTGTAGACGAACTCGGCTAATGGCAGAAAACCCTCCTAACTACCTCGAAAATCACTCACACAACTCCGAAGCATATCCTCCAGTATCTGAATCACCCTCTCAGATTGACCATCTTTCTGATGATGAAACATAGTACTGAAGTCCAATCTCGAACCTAGAGCATCATGAAGCTTCCTCCAAAATCGAGAAGTAAAGCGAGGATCTCTATTAGAAATAATTGAAACTAAAACCCTTTGAAGTCTCACAATCTCAAAAATGTATAGCTTGGCCAACTTCTGAAGAGAATAATTTGTCTGAACAGGAATGAAGTGGCAAACTTGGTCAATCGATCCACGATGACCTATACAGAATCTTTCTTAGTAGGTGTTAATGGCAACCCACTAACGAAGTCCATAGTTACATGTTCCCATTTCCATAAAGGAATCTTAATGGGTTGAAGCAAACACAAAGGAAACTGATCAGCCTTAACTTGCTGGCACATCAGACAACAAGAAACAAAACCCGTTACCTCTTGTTTCAAACCCGACCACCAATACAGTTTACGAAAATCCTAATACATTTTATTTCCACCGGGCTGTATAGCATATGGGCTACTATGCACTTCTCTCAGAATAGAATGTCTCAAATCAGAGTCATTTGGTACATAAATTCGTCCTCAAAAACATAGAACCCGATCACTATTCAGCCCAAAATAAGACGTACTACCATCATCTACCTGACAGAAACGCAGAACTAGAGAATCATCCCCTAACTATTTATCCCGAATCTGATCAATCCAAGTCGGCTTAATTTGCAACTCGACTAGTAAACTCCTATCATCAAACATACTTAGGCAAGCAAACATCGCTCTGAAATCAGACATTGCCCTACGACTAACAGCATCGACCACCATATTGCCCTTACCAGGATGATACTCTATAAGGCAATCATAATCCTTGAGCAGTTCAATCCATCTACGCTACCTAAGTTTCAACTCATTCTAAGTAAGGAGATACTTAAGGCTCTTGTGATCGCTTTAGATGATATACCTCTCATCATACAGATAATGCATCCAAATCTTTAAGGAAAAAACCATGGCAGCCAACTTGAGATCGTGCGTCGAATAATTCCCCTCGTGTGACTTAAGTTGTTGGCACGCATAAGCCACAACCTTACCATCTTGCATCAGAACACACCCAAAACTGACATACGATGCATCACTATATACCACGAACTCTTTACCAGATTTAGGCTGTATCAGAATAGGAGCCTAAGTCAAAACAATTTTGAGCTTCTTAAAGCTCGATTGCTACTCATCAGTTAAGAAAAAATGGGTGTTCTTACGCAACACCTTAGTTAGAGGAGCTGCAATCAACGAGAACCCCTCAACAAATCTCCGATAATAGCCGCAATACCCAAAAAATTGTAGATCTTAAAAACATTCTTAGGTTGTTTCCAATTGAGCACAGCCTCAATTTTCCTATGATCAACTCGAATCCCCTTTGCAGAAACTACATGCCCAAAAAAAGTTACTTTCTTTAACCAGAATTCACATTTGCTCAACTTAGCGAAAAGTTGTTTCTCCCGAAGCATATGAAGAACTACTTTAAGATGTTCATCATGATCATCTTCAGTCTTAGAGTATACCAGAATGTTGTTGATGAAAACTACGATGAACAGATCCAAATACGGTTGAAAAACGTAGTTCATCAGATCCATGAATGCAACCAAAGCATTTGTCAAACCAAAGGGCATGACTAGGAACTCGTAATGCCCATAACGATCCTGAAAATAGTTTTATAGACATCAACTTCCTTAACTTTAAGTTGATGATACCCAAAACGGAAATCTATCTTGGAAAATATCGAAGCCCCACGGAATTGATCAAACAAGTTGTCAATCCTCGGAAGTGGGTAGTTATTCTTCACAGTTAGCTTATTCAACTGCCGGTAGTCAATGCACATCCTCATGGTACCATCCTTTTTCTTTACAAAAAAATTTAGTTCCCCCCACGAAGACACATTAGGACGGATGAATCCACGATCCAAGAGTTCCTAAAGCTGAGCCTTTAGCTCCATAAGCTCCTTCGGTGCCATATGATAATGAGCGATGGACACTGGAGCTGTACCCAGTAGAAGCTCAATATGAAACTCAACTTTCTGATTCGGAGGTAAACCCGATAATTCTTCAGGAAAGACATCTAAAAATTCATTAATTGTTTGAATGTTCCTAATAGAAGAGTCCACGGAAACTGAATCACTTACAAAAGCCAAATACGCTTCACACCCTTTTCGAACCAGTTTTTCAGCCACAAGAGCGGAACATTGGATAAGTAATCTCGACACTCACCGATCATAACCACCTCCACATCATTCTCAAATCTTAGAACTAACCTCTTAGTCATACAATACAAATTGACTCGATGCTCCACAAGCCAATCCATACCCAAAATTAAATCAAATTCCCCAAATGGTAGCTCCATCAGATTAGCCAAAAATACAACCCCTTGTACCTCCAACGGTACATTCCTATACAATCTATTCACCCGAACAAATTGCCCCAAAGGACTCAGTATAGAAATCCCACTAGAAGTGCCCTCAACAGGAATCCCCAAATTTACAGAAATAGAACTAGCTACATAGGAATGTGTTAACCTTATGTCTATTAGAGCAAAATAAGGAGCATAAAAAATAAATAGCGTACCTGTAATTACATCAGTGGCGTCTCTGTCCTCGCGAAGTCTAGTAGTATAAACCAGCACTAGCTGCCTCGCCTCAGTCTGATTAGCACCTCTGCCCAGTGTTCTCTGTCCTCTAACCATACCATTACCACCCGTGACCGGACCACGGCCCCTAGACGGCTACTGAATTACCCTTTGAAGCTGAACAAAACCCAAAACTGGAACTTGCATCTGATTAGAACGCTGTGGGCAATCTCTAATAGATGCTTCATCGACCCATATTGTAGAATTTTTTCCAACCTCTTCCAACACTCACCCAGATAGCGTCTACCATAGTTACTGCACGGTTGGGCCACAATAGAAGCAACTAGAACTCTAACCCTAGAAGGCCCATCAGATCTAATCTATTTATTAGGCCTTTGAACAGAACTAGAGGGCTCAAAATCCTTCTTATTCTTACCTCTTTCTCGGTCTCTGTTCTGGCGCTCAACGTGCTTAACCTCTTCGGTGATCTTCTCATTGTCCACTAAAAATGAGAACTCCCGCTCCCTCTGTGGAGCTATCAGAACCCTTAAATTATCCCTTAAACCATCCTTAAAACGGATACATCCCTCATACTCAGACGCCACCATCCCATGAGCGTAACGACTTAATATCATAAAGTCGGCCTCATACATAGCCATTGTCCTATCTCCCTAAGTGACGTTCATGAACTCATATCTGTAAGTGTCCACATAACTCGTCCCTACATATTTCCTCTACAAGACGGTCTTAAAATACTCTCAATTAACCCGATCTAGCTGAGTACCCTCATCAACCGATAACCATTACTGGTACACCTCATCGCGAAGCAAAGATACTACACTATTCAATTTTTGCTCAAGGGTACAGTCAATATCATTCATTATCCTCTCGATGGCCTCCAACTAGTATTTAGCAACAGTAGAGGCGACTCTAGTGACGCCCTTAAATAGCTCAGCACCATTAGATCGGAGTCATTCAGTTACCGGCTCAAGGCTCTCAAAACCAGAATGGAGCCCAATGACCCTCTCCAATACTCTAAGCATGGCTTGGCATAATGCATTGTCACGGGCTGAGTGGCTTTGAGACCCAGTCGTAGCTGTAGGGGTAGCCAGTGTCTCACTCGTATCCAAATTAGGCATACTGCCCATTGAGGATGACTTAGCTCGAGTCCCTCTACGACGCCTGCCGTGCCTACGGGTACCACGACCACGCGTTCCACAAGCACTCATCTATTCAATGGTTTATCTACATTACGAAGTTTTATGAATCAGTTTCAGTATTTATTAACAATATCTTATGCTTCAAATAATTTCAATCTCTAACTAACTCAATGCAGTTTCAGTCATTTCAAAGTTTTCTAACTAAAGTATTTCTAAGTTAAAAGTATTTATAGGATTGGCGCCGGAGACTCAGTGTACCATATACTTACTTTCATATATAAAAAAATAAACTTTACTCAAAAATAATTTTTTACAAACAAAATTTTAAACCCAAAATTTCATAGCCGGAGTTTTGCAACCTGACTCTGACACTACTAAATGTAGCACCCCAAACCCGATCTAGACGTTATAGCCGAATCTGGAAGTGTTACGAAGAAAACTTAAAAATAACTTATTTATTATTCGTAAATCATCATAAACCGTTGTTACTGAGTATGCCTGATTTGTTTGGAAAATATGTTGATATACTTATTTAACTTAAAATCATTGTTCGTTTACGTTTATCAATTCAAACGAGTATTTTACAGTGAAGTTTCGTAAATTGTTATATTTTTGGTAATTCAAATTGTTACTTTGAAACCGTTATTTCAGAAAAGTTGTTTTCAGAAAAAACCATTTTATAAGTTGTTATGCTAGAAAACGAAATAAAATTTGAAACCAAAAACAGTCCCAAAATTACAAAACTCTCAAAAACCAGAAAATTATGCAAATTTTATGAAATTGAAATTTTACTGAAACGTGGTCACAACTGAGCTTTTGTCGCACTGACCCGCCTAAGTTTGAGGGTTACCTGAAAAGAACAAACAAACAGAGAATGAGTGAGTTTTGGTAACTCAGTGTGTAACGCATATATAAACAGTAACCCAGATTCAATCTCATGGCAAAACAGACACAGATGTAAGTCTTTTATAGAATCAGAATTATACAGAATCATACAGATATAGATATGCATAATCCTACCCCCATCCTTTACACACCAACTCTGATCATCCCAACACACCACGTGGGGCTTAAAACACCCACCCTACACACCGCATTGTGTCTATATGACACTTTTCAGAGTAGTCGCAGCAATGCTGCCAGTATAATGGCGAGATATCGCCTCAAACAGAACACTTCCTCATAATGAAAATCCCGCCCCATAGCTAGATACAGATAGAATATCAGATAAAACAGATTAACAGATATCAAAATTAACATATGATGCTTGCTCGTATAACATAAATTACACATGCTTATACATAACAGAGCAGATCATACATACCATATTTCATATATTCATATAAATGTTATTTACGTCAATTTCAATCTAACAGAGTAGCAGATTTCATACTTTAAAGCTTATACCACACGTACCGACCCTAAGAAGGCCCACAGTCGATCGAGATGACATGTACGACCCTAGGAAAAAAATTTAGAAATTTGGGCCCACACACCTAAAATAGCCTTGCTTGTGTGGCCCACACAGCCTGGCACACGGTCCACATGCCCGTCACGCGACAGTGTGTCGCACATGGCCTACCACGCGGCCGTGTGGCACCGACAGACCCTAATTTTAGCTTTTGTCGATCGTCATTTTTCGAGTTTCTCATTACACACTTGACTCGATTTTGACGCTAATACTCCCACGAGATAACCAAAACCTAAAAAACGACAATAGAACGTCTAGAATCAATATCCATTCCACAATTTTAATCGAGTAAATTCTCAACAACAACACAATCAAAATCAATTTCAACTAAAAATTGCACCCACTATCGCTTTAAAACTTACCCACGTCCACGGCGCCCCTAAGCTCTAATTCGTAACCAGAGAATTTCAGATTCCTTCAACTTCACCTAACAATATAACCCAAAGAGAAAAAAAACAATAGTGAATTCATACTCCCTAAATAAAAAGATTTATCACGAAAAAGATATTCTCTAAGTCGAGAAAAATGAAAAGAAGATGGAACATCACTTACTCAACAGTCCAATCGCCCACTAGCAACATTAAAACCCGTGCAATGAAATTGAAAAGCAACCCAAAATGGCATGAACTACTGTTGAACCACCAAGAAAGAAGAAGTGAAAAAAAATTGGAGAAGAAGGAACTTGTATTTTTTTTACTTAAGGAAAAAAGAATATTGGGAAAAGAAAAATTAAAAAAATAAAAATAAGAATAATAACCAAATAGATGAATCAGATATTTTGATAACCACCCACTCATTTAGATAACTACCCAGATATTTTTTTCAAAATTTTGAATTTTAAACAAAACCTAACCACTTGATGACACAAGCATAAAAACATAACATTTGCCTACAAGGAGGCTCAAACCCACAACTTCAGAAACTAAGGGTCTGTTTGATTGACGGAATTGACTT
>CM025143.1:7707722-7729943 GCA_013467495.1 Gossypium gossypioides | reverse complement strand
TTCTGACTTTAGAAAATCATTAAAAATTGTATAGAAATAATTATGAGTCATAATTTATATGTATAGATTTCTTAGTGAGTCTATTTTCAAAATAAAAAAACGAGAACATTATACGAATTCTGTACAATGAGATAATTTTTTTTAGTGAATAGAGGATAGAACCGTCGGACAGTGAAACAGGGGACAATTTAACGAATAAACTGTACTATTTGGGTAACCCAAAAATTCTGGAAATTTTATGATAAGAAGATATATGAGTCTAGTTTTAGGGANAATTTATGGATCTAAATTTCAAGTTTCGTAACTCGAGTTATAATTAAATTAGTGACTATTACACGAGTGGATAGTTTTATTGTGAGTAGTGAAATAAATTATTTTGATTTGTTTAAGTATTCAGAAAATTTTTAATGTTCCCGGTTTGGACCCGAACCATTTACTTTGCATGTTTTAGGGTCTCGAGGGTCTTTTTAGGGATATATTGATTGAACGTGAGCGAATTAATTTTAAAAGCAAATTTTTATGCTCCGAATTAGTAAGTTAAGTAAGGTAACACCTCGTGCTCGACTCCGGCAACGGTCTTGGGTAAGGAGTGTTAAAGTCAAAATTTCTAGCGCACGTTGGTTGAGATTTTTAAGGGCAATTAGGAGTCTTTTTTGCAACTTAAACCCTAATTACCATTATAAAAGAATGGACACTTTAGTATTTTGATTTTTGTCTATGTAAACACCATTATAACCAGATTAAGGGGAGTTGAACAAATTACACAAATTAGATTTCAAACTTTGGGTTTTCCATTTTCTTTCATTTTTTACTTTAGTTTCTTTTATGTTCATGTAATTGGAAGATCCTATTCTGAAGTGAGACTATCACAAGCGGAGATTATTTCGGAACCGCGCATTTGCATCAATTAATCCATGAGCATTCTCTATCTATTTTTTTTATTTTATTATTCATATCTCTTTCTTTAACTCTATTAATTGAATGTTTGTATGAATATTAGAATAAGTTTATACCTTATATATAAATCGCATGCTTCAACTGTTTAACCTAATTAATTGATTAAGTGACTAGTATCCTAAAATTGGGTATTTATTCAATAGTACTTAATATACTAGGAAGTGACACCCCTAGTAGAACATCTAGACAAGTGAGACCGGGAAGGTATCCTATTGAGTAAAACTTGTGCCAAGTGGTGAGACCGAAAGAGTATCATAGATGGTAACCCTTAGTGAAAAGACTAGGATTGACGATGTAACGCCCCAAAATCTTAATTTTTTCAATTGTTGGATTTTTTTTAAGTAATTTGTTTTGGTTTAGTGGTTAAATGTTGTAAGTTATGTGTGGGAGGTTCTGGGTTTGAAACCTTCCCTTGAAATTTTTTTCATTTTGACTTAATCCTTACCTTTGGTCATTTGGCTTAAATTTAATTTTCACTCAACTTGTGTCAAGAATGAGCTTGCTGGTTAAATGGTAAGGGGTTAGCTTATTCTTTGGTCTTGTGTTCGAATTCTTGTGCGAGCAAGTGAAAATATTTTTATTTCTTACGTGTGCCATCCACATGGTAAAAGTGGGGTTGAATGTAAATTCTAAGATATGATAGATTGTTAATAATGGTATTTGTTTTATTTTAATCCCTCAAAAAGGTCCTAAAATATCTCTCATTATTTTCACGTTTTCCTCTCTCTACCTTTTTCTCACTTTTCTATTTTTTTGTTGTCACTTTTGCTATTTTTCCCCAAACAAAATTCTTTTTCAATTTTGTTCTTCTTTTTACTGTTTACCAAAACTATTCTGCTTATAACTTCAATTTTTTTTCAATTCCTTCTTTGTTGTTCCAATTCTGTGCGTATTTGTGGTATTGGTAAGACTATAATTTCTTTTGATTGATGTGCAATTTGAGTTTATTAAGTTTTTTGTGAAGTAAATGATTTTGGTATTCGATTTATGTGTTTTGATGAAATTAGGAGAAGATCATGAGATGGTTGATCGTCCAGGGAACTAAGTTCTTTTTAAGTTACTGTTTCGTTCTAGGTAAGTGATTTTGCTGTTGTAGGGACTATTTGTTCCTATAATTGGCTTCATTTAGTGATGTTTATACCAAATTGGTCAATTGGGTTTGGTAAAGTTTTAGTTATTAACTCGTGTGAATTGTCAATTTAGGTACTGAAATACTCAATTCTTGAACCTACATCGGAATTTGACCAAGTGTGTAACGGAAAACCCAAAAAAAAGCGAACGGTGTGAAGCTAAAAAGTGGATTGTCAATGCCACATGGCAGTGTTACAGGTTGTGTGAACCATACGGTCTGGGTCAATTGGGCCATGTGGGCCACACGAGCTTATTGGTCCACTTTCTAAAATTTACCCTAGGTCGTATATGATGTGCGATTCAGATTTAACCCTCTCGTAGAGTCTGTATGATATAATTAGGACTATAAATCATGATATCTGATGCTCTGTTTTTGTTAAATGTGATTTATGAATGCATGGTATGTATGATATATGTAATAGCACGATGTGTTTCATGTCAATGTGATCTAAAATCTGATGTGTATAGCATGAATGACATACACACATTAGATATCTAATTAGTATTGCATGTACATTGGGGTGGGATTATGATTATGGAGGAAATGTTAACAGATTAATAATCTGTCTTATTTGGTGGTTGATGCCACATTTTTGTTCTGGTAGCTTTGCCATACTTATCTGATTCAAGCAGCTAGACCACAATTTCTTTGAAAAGTGACATATGTTCAGTTATGGGTGTATGGGGCTAGATGGGTATTCATTACCCTAATTGGTGTGTAGGGATGGTTGAAGATGGTGTGTACTGAATAGGGGTAGGATCTAAATTTGTACTTGTTCATGAAATGTATCTGATTCTGTATCTAAGCATATAACTGCTTTACCATCTATTAATTCATGTATGTTTGATTTATTGTTTGTAATAAGTTACACACTAAGCTCGTAAGCTTATTGTCTATTTGTCTACTCTCAGGTAATCCATAGATTTAGGATAGATCGTTGTGGCGAGCACTCGGATATAAATAATTGCAATTCTTTTAATTATGTTCAGGTTTAATATGATTTTTTGTTGGATTTTTTTATTACTTTTGGGGACTATTTTATGTTTTGAACTATTTTAACGTCCTTGGCATATTATAATTCGAACTGCAACATGTCGAATTTCAAAACCTAATTACGTTTTTCTAAAACTTTGTTTAACTAAAAAATTTTCGCTGCAAAACTAATGAATTAGTTGTTTTTACAAAATAACTAAAAATTTATTTATCAAAAGCTAATAATGTTAACTTTACGAATTCAAATTGGTTTCGAATTTACAAACGAGTTGTGGTAACTTCTCCAGATTTGGCTATAATGTCCAAGTCGAGTTTGGGGTATTACAGACGACCCTAGTAATACCTCTAAGGATGGTAAATACTTAATTAAGGGTAATTATTGACTTAGTTAAGAATTAGGCAACGCGATTGATTCTAGGTTGAATAGCTCGGTAGTTGACCGTCACCAAACGTGCTAACATTTGGACTTGAAATACTATAGCAGAAAGATATATAATAAAGCAGTGGTGTATGCAAGTACACGGGTCAAATTGTAATATAGTTTGTTTACAACGATCACTTGTTAAGTATTCCGAAGATCGTACCGAAAGGAAGATGGATTAACTTTATATTATTTTCTATAGAAATAGGTCTAAATAATAATAACTGAAACTTATATTACGAAAAATAACTATAGAATCTAAGATCATAAAAATAAACTAGATTGAATAAAAAGAAATTAACAATTAAAAAAATCTCGAATAACAGGGTAGAAAATTAACTCACTTCAGTGTTTGTAACAAACTTCAAAACTCAGGTTTTAGTGAATTAGTTAATAACTAACCAATTATTACTTTCCAACCTCTAACTGATTAAGTAATCGTTAAAACTCACTTATGTTTCGACCTCGTAGTTTAAAACTGAGATAAATTACGAGGTGCTCAGTAGACTTATCCTTTCAGCCTATCTACGTAGATTACTTCCTAGGGTCATCAATCCTATGGTCGTCAATCTTAGGGTTTAAACATGCACAATTTAACCCAACTAATTCCAAGATAAACCCTCGTTTTTCGTTAATTACTCCTACATTTTCTCGTTAATCTTCCTAAAGGAATTAGACATGCATGAATCTAAATGTCATTTTCCCTAGAAATAATTCAATCATACAAAACACATAAGTTACTTTGAAAAAAGAGGAAGATAGAAATTGATTTGCTTGATAAGCTGGATGTGCTCGGTTCCGTGAATTCCTTTAATATCTAGTGAGATATCAATGTTAACAAGCGATAAGTGAAAGAAAAATACTAAAACACTTAATAACAAAGGCTTGGACTCAAATCAAATCCAAGTTGAAGAATAAGAAATAAATTGTTTTTGAAAATAAAATAAAACCCAATTAAAATCCTAACTACAATTAAATCTATTAGCTAAAACCTAAACATGACTTCTCAATCAACCTCCCATAGCTTAGCCTAAGCTTTCCTATTTATAGGCAAAGTTAGTTGTTCATTTAGGTAAATTACAAGCCTTAATTATGCTAAATATAGATCGTGCAGAAAAAAAAACCCTTGATTAATTTTTACCCTCCATCAAACCTGTGTCACAACATAAAATTTTGAATCTCACATCTAGAGTTCGTTTCACTGTGTTGCGACCTGGTTAGCATTCCCGATGCTTTTGGGCCTGAAAATAAGTGTCTTGCACACTCAATTAACTCGTTAAAATTACCTTAAGGCTCGTATCAACCCAAGAGGTCAACTAACTCAAATTTATTACGTAAAAACACTTATTTGCAAGAAATTAAATTTAAGCTAATGAAATTAAAAATACATAAAAACAATGTAAAGTGACTTAAAAACAAGCTCGTTAAGTGCCAGAGAGTACCTAATCTGCCACTACCAATTGTGGTAGGTTAGAAGTCGAAACCAAGAATAGGTAAAATCGATAACTTTACCTAGGTTAGTGGTAGTTTAAATTAATTAGCTTTATTCCTATTGTTTTAGATTTCACACAACTAATTTGTGACTTGATTAGAGTAGTAATTATTTTTGGTAATTAATTTAATATTAATTTTCTTAAATCTACAATCCCTTGGGTACGATACTCAAAACTTCTTAAGTTTTTCGTTGTAAACAAAATATAATATAACCTGACATGTTCTCTTTCTATTTTTTGCAGTATTTACACTCCTAACATTCACATGTCGGGAGGTGGTCAAGTTTTTGGCGTCGTTGTCAGGGATTGTGACGGTGAAAATTGTTATTAAATTGATTACTTTGTAAAATAATACTATTCAAAAGACAAACGAGCTAAATAGTGTGTTAATTTTTTTAAAAAATTATTTTGATTGCCATTATTTTTTATTTTGTTTAACTACATTGTTGATAGTTTGACTTAATCATGGATGATGATTAATATAGGTTGTATTATGAGTAACAAAGGAATAATCAAAGATCAGGTTGGTCGAACATAACCTTGACAAATCAATGGAGTTACGATTACAAAGACGAGCAGCACGACTACTCGGATAAACCCTTACATGAGCCAAATGAATATACATCCGAGATGGACAGGATCGCTCGAGAAAACCAAAATTTGCTCGAGAAAATGAAAAACAAGTTAAACCAAATGATGGGGATGCTCCAATAAGTAGCAGAGTTTCTTACTCCAATGGAAGGTCGTGCATAATGTTCCCAACTCTGATCATGAGGACCACTGTATTATCATCAACCATGATAAATTAGAGGGTAAATATTAGCAAGAGTTTGGAATCGGGGACCATGAGGACAAGTTGAATATGATCAAAGGTGTCTTCGATCTATTTAACATAGATGTAGAAGTAGCATTGACAATTGACATCGAGCTTCAACCATTTCTGAATGAAAGTGTAGAAGAGCCAATACACTTTTTGGGCATAATCGAGGAGGTGTCAAACGAAGAGGTCAAAGAGTTCGTTTCATTCTGATTCAACATTAGAGGAAAAGCTTGAGAAACCAGAGCTTCATACGACAATAGAGTGAGAAAGCTTGAGGCAATAATACCCCGAAAAATAATTTGGGGTCGGCTCAAATTTTGTACCAAATGGCTCATAATGTGGATGTCGCATCGGTCGAAAATAAGCAAACATCATTGGATTCGACCGAAGGAGCTGGTTCATATAAATCGATCGTGGAACAAATGACGGATCAAAGTGTCGAGAACTAGTTGAAAGGTTTTCCATGGTGGCAACGAGGATCGTCTTAATTTTTGAAGACCTTTTATTTTTTGTTTTAATTTTCTTTTGCTCTTTTTTTTAGTATTAATCTTATTTCTTTTTAGTTGTTTCCATAGTAGGTGCCGATATCGTAGAGCGCCAGAATCAAAAACGCAAAAAAGTTGGAAACTGGACCCGATGTTACGACACTACACCCCAATGTTGTAACATCCAACCCATAAATATACATTTGCAAAAAGGGCTAGGTTTCATTCAAAATTATTTTTTAAAACGTTCTATTAATAGTTTTCAACACTTCTTTTTCCTATTTTTATTTTTTATATAATAATATATTTCATATTTTTTTTGTCATAGTGTTTCCTGTAGGTACTTTTTCGTCTGCTTGGAGCACACGAATCTTGATGTGGACACGAAAATAAGGATTCCACTAAACTAATGAGTTGACAAGAACTACTTATCTCTCGACCTCATAATCTAGACTAGTTCGGGGCTAAGGTGTTCATGGATAGGTCATACCAATTTTGGGTTAATTATCTCCTAAATGACTTTCGAGGGTCGTCAAACCTAGGTTTTAAGTTCTTCCTCTCTCAAACGAGCTGATATGCTAAGAAAACCTTACATAGTAATTAATTAACCACATCTCCACCCACTAATCCCCCATAAAAGAACTAGTTCCTTGTGAAACTCGTGAACACAATAATATTGATAATAAATATAAGCATAAATAATAAATCAAAATAAAGGTTTAAGAGAATCCTAAATTGTATTGATTGAAGCGTAGAATCCGTAATAGTTTGATCACAGTTACAACTCACGTTCTTCAATGAACACGAAATAGAAAAGAACTGAAATAATCCTAAAGCCTAAAAGAAAGGAAAAATTAAATACTAAATTTACAAAGAAAAACTTAGAATATAAAATTTGTCCTTAAACAACTATCTTAAGAGCCTATTTATAGAGTTAGGGTTGTCGTCATCCTTAACCCTAGGTCAGCTAACTTTTCATGTTTAATATTTATTATGTGGACTAAAATGCCCCTAACACGTAAGTGCTTCCAGTACAGGACTGATGTCACGATACCCTAGTACTTGTGTCGTGACATTGAAGGCAATATGCATGGTTCAGGGGTAGCTTTAGGGGTGTGTCGCGACATCCCTTAGCTATGTTGTGACACCTAAGGCAGTATAGCAATCCTGGCATTCTGCTCCCTATTTTGCGACATCGAACTCCTCGTGTTGCAACATAGTGACCTGCTTTGAGATCCTATGCCTTTGAATGGTCTCCTGGACACATACTAAGTACGTTAGCTCGCCTTTAGACCTCAATTAGCCCCTAAAGTCAATAAAAGACTCAAAATGTTTTTTATTGAATTTAACTAAACTAAGAAAACATAAGTAAAACATACTAAAATTTCTCGTATTCAAGCTCCTCAGGTACAAAAACTAGTTTAATCTGCTACACCGAATTACGGCTGGTCAAACTCCCCTACACTTAACTCAATCATTGTCCTCAAGCGAAGCAAGACAAAAAAAGCAAACAGTAAAAGATGTCCCTTGAGCAAGTATGATTCAAAGATTGGTGTTGAAGTACATAACTAGGCATTTTCATGTTTACACATAATCCCGACATGATATATAAGCAACTTACCACTTTTAATATCAAACACCTAATTTCAGTATATTACAAACTACACAAGAATTAAGGTTTTCAAACATATGCATCAATCAACAAATCATACATGTAATTTGAATATTCTAGCAAAATACAAACAGTCAAATGCAATTACTTAATATGATGTCAATTCATGAATAAGTCTACCTAGGTCGCATAGGACTTTTCGACTTGTAACGTTCTAAGGATTGGTATGGAATTCAAGAATAGGAAGCATCAAAATAATTTCAAACATGAAAATAGTTTGACACATCGTATTATTCCCTATTCTCTCCCTTAGTAACCCTTGCTCGCTCACCGCATGAAAATAGTTTGACACATCGTATTATTCCCTATTCTCTCCCTTAGTAACCCTTGCTCGCTCACCGTCTTATTTCTCATTCTCTCACCTTTCTTTATTTCTCCATATAGGAATTCACACCATAATATAACAATTACGGTTAGCTCAAGTTTTTTTGCATCAATGAATGATTTTTTCTAATTTTCTGACTTTGTCACTTTTTGATCTTTTTCACTTTACCTCACTTACAATGCTTTTGCTTTTCCAGTATTTTCTACTCGTTTTGATTTTCTTTTTGAAATTTTCTTTTGTTGCACATATTAGCTAACCTGTAATTACTATATCACACTGAGTCTTCCTATGCACTCTATTTTTATAGAATCCACCGTGATGTATCTACTTAACCCTCAATACTTATGGTCAAATGTCTATAGTCGTGTAGTTCAGGACCAAAGAAAAAGGGTAGATACAAATTAACGTTTTTGGCTCAGATTTTGTATGAAAGTTCATCAAGAAGTGTTTTCTGGCTCAAAAATAGGTACTAAGGATGAATAAATAGGGTTAGCTTTTTGGCTTTAGCTATATACCAAACAATGCCTTAGGTCATCCCTAGGTGTCTCAATATTCACAAATTTAATCAATCAAAAATTCAAAAATTCAACTATTTATAATACATACTAGCATGCTCACTTCCCTGTATTCTCTATGTCATTTGGTACATTCAATTGTTCAATGCCTATTTATAGTGTAATATATAGAACTTAGTAGTCTAATAATAAAAAAATTAAAATAATTTATTATCATGCCAAGCTTATAGTAAATAAAACTAACCTATATACATGCTCCTAACCAATCACTTGTATTTCTACAAGCTCAAGCACACATTTGACACTAAAAATTAAAAGAAAAATATAGAAATTAAAAAAAATTTCCTATGTTACCCCCCACACTTTAGATAATACATTGTCCTCAATGTGTAGCCTTGAAAAGATAAGGAAAGAAGTTACTCGATTGATCGTGGTAGTTCTATACTTCTATTGGTGGGTGCGCCCTCCTAATTTTCGTTGAAAGCTCGGATATATTGTCCTTCTTTCATGTAGAGTTCTAACACAGAAAACTTGAAACAAAAAAAAATATATAAAATTTGTTGTTAGTCCTACTCCTAAAATAAAAATTATCCAAAATTAATTACAATTCCAAAAATAAAAATTAATAGTTCAATCATCATTTGAATCATCAGATGGGGCAATTTCCCCTCTCTATTGTTTCCTTCCATTGGGCCTAGACTTCGGGTTATAGGCCCATTCTGCATAGGATACCGTGGCTGAAAAGTTGCCTCATAGTTATCATCTCTTTGCTCGGTAGCTTATTCTTCCTCCTCTTCATCATTTTCACTTTCTACCTGCTCGAATGTTCCGGATGTATCCAAATTTGTTAGGTAATTTGGTTATTTGATATGGTTTTTTTGTGCAAAGTCCTAGATAACCTGTCCTGTTTCTCATCCACTTTATCATCCAATCTAGTTTCGAGGTTTCGCTTTCTTTTTCTTTCCGAGCTTTTGTTGACTGTTTCTTTTTTAGAGATATGGGAACATCCATCTTTTCTTTTCTTCTTTGGTTCCATTTTGTGATTTACTTCCGATTAAGCTGTACATACTGTGTGTATATAGAATCGCCTATTACGATTTTTGTTGGTCGAATGAATTGTTCGTTTTCTTCCATAGGAACCCTTGCGTTTTTGCAAAGTGTCGTCACAAGATAGGGAAAGAAAATCCATACCTTCTGGCCACTAACACAACGTTTCATATTTTGATGTATCCATTCTCCAATGCATATCTTTCTTTCCTGTAGAATTCTATACAACAAAATAGCTAGAAACATTAAGAGTAGGAGTGATTTTGCTGCAAATAAATGGCATCCACATTTTAGCTATAGGAAACATAATCGCTTGATTGAAATTAGTCGGTAGTCCAGTATCTTAAAGAAGGTTCCATTCACCCCGGTTTTCAGTTAAATATTTTATGATACTTTCCATATCCATACCTTCAAAAGTTAAATCTGTATTTTCTAAAATTTCAATTTCATACAAAGTAGCATCATAAAATACACAAATTACTTTCGGGGTGAATGGTACATCCTTACCTTTTACTGTTACTATTTTCCACCAGACACCAGATGGTCTCCAGGTCTCTTCATCCTTGAGAGCGGCGCAAAACACCTGGGCAAGTGGGATAAAACCAATTTTCTTTGGAAATGATACAGAACCTCTCCAATTGATAATATCTAACTAGCGACCAAATTTTATTGCCTTGAATAAAGATTTTACCTTGAAGCTCGAGGAAATACTTTTCAGCAATTTGGTTTCTAAATTTTAAAATATTCGAAACTGTTAGTGGTTCTTGCACACTAGTTTATCTACTCTTCCTAGGAGGCATATTTAATTTTAAAACTTAGAAAGACTAATAGATTCAAACAAAATATTTCAAAAGTAATAGAATAATAAAATTTGAGAGTTGGAACTCTTAACCTTTTCCTTTAAATTTTATTCCCTTCAAAATAGTTGTTGTGATCTCTCATATGAATGCTTGATGTGTAGCCTACACCAATAAGATGAAAAGAAGAAATTTGCAACAAAACAATAAGGAATGGTAGAATAGGGGTTTAGGGTTTATATAGGTTTTGAGAGATTTTAGAGAATTTAGAAGTTAAAAAGGGTTTAGTTTTAAGTTAAAAGAGTTTTTAGGTTTTAATAGGTGTGTCTTGATGTAAAAAAAATGATTAAAATTAAGTTAAAAGTCAGCAGGTTGCACGACCGGGTCGGGTTGAACGTGAAAAAATTTGCAGTGATGTCGCAACACAGGGGTTCTGTGTCGCGACACCCCTGGTAGGATGCTGATGTCGCGAAACACTCTGAAAGTTTGAAAACCTGGGTAAACTATCCTCTGTGTCGCAAAAAAAAGTGTTGTGTCGCAACATCGAGATAATTTTCTCGATTCTTCTAGTTCTGGTTGAGGTGTTGCGACACAGAGGTGCTGTGTTGTGACACCGACTTTGTTTTACCCAAAATTCCTATTTTCAGAGCGTTTCGATTTCTATTTAAACAAAAGGTTACTAAAAATTAAAGTCTAAACTTCTGGTTAGTGTAAAGTACGATAATGTACATAAAATTAAAATTCAAGTAAGAATGTCAAGTTTTGCTACCGGATTCATCCGTCAGCTCAATCAGCGTGCCTGTGGATGCTCTTCGTGTTTCGTTTCTATCAGTGTTTATCCAGCATCCATCGTGCCATTCTGCCTTCCTCCGCTCATCCCATTCTCTCTGCTTTTTCTACTTGCACTAATTACAGAAAATACCTTCCCTTGCTTAGGGGAATTAGGGATTTTTACAAATATTTCAAAACATTGTTTCCCTAATTTTCCTTATTTATCTCATTCTGTTGGTGACCATATTTAAATTTTTTTTTATCTTATGATTAATCCTCATAGTTAATTCATTATTTTCCAATTCAATAGTGGACCTAGATGTTGCTAAAAATGGTCTACCTAACAGAATGGGTATCTCACAGTCCTCTTCAAAGTCTATGATAATAAAATTAGTCGGGATGATAATGCTCCTTACTTTGACCAACACATCTTCAAGTACTCCTTTCGGTCGAACTAAAGACTTATTAGCTAGCTATAGTGTGATTTGAGTATTTTTAAGCTCCCTTAACCCGATTTTTTCATATATAGATAAAGACATGAAATTAATACTAACTCTTAAATCACATAGAGCCTTGCTAAAATGTATATCCCTTATCTCTATAGGTATTGTAAAACTTCCCTGGTCTTTTAGTTTTGGGGGCATATGTTTGGATATAATCGTAGTACGTGAGGTGTTTACATTAACTTGCTCTCCTGTTTTTATTTTCCTACGCCTAGACATAATTTATTTTAAATATTTGGCATATTTAGAAACTTTTTCAATTAAATCAATTAGAGGAAAGTTAACATTCAAGAATTTAAATAAGTTTAGGAAACTTACGAATTCTATCTCATCCTATTTATGTTTCTCTTCTAACCATGAAGGGAATGGTACCCCTGGTAGTGTAGGTTCCTTTATTGGCTCATTCACTCGCTCAGTTACCAGCTCAAATTCCTGCTCTGGTTATTGGTCAATTTTAGTTTCTTGTGGGTTTTCTTGAAGATCTTTAGAATCTTTTTTACTCTCCTCATGAGCTAGTTTCTTTGGGCTACTCAATACTTTGCCCAAATGGAGTGCTATTACTTTCACCTGCTCCTTTCCTTCTCTCCAAGGATTATTCTCTATGTTGCTCGAGATTCCTGTGTCAATTTGTCTTTTGATATCTCTCATCATATTCACCAATTGGCTCATCTAATCTTCCAACTTAGTCAATGTTTTTGTACCATTAGTGCACTCAGACTACACCTGTTTTACCTCAGTCCTCATTGACTTCATTTTCCCTTCGATTCGACCCAAGCGTTGACCACATACAGTATGGTCACTTGCGCTAGCCCTCTCCTTAGGTTTCTACAAATAAGGAGGTTGGTAATTAGTATTTTTAATTGGTTGTGCACTATTACCTCATTGATTTCTGCCCATCTTAAGTTTGGGTGATATCTCTAACCAGGATTATAAGTATCTGAATAAGGGTTTCCACCCCTATTTCCGATGTAATTGACATATTCAATTGGGTTGCTAATATAATGAAAGAGCGATTTGTCTCCTCCATATATAGATGATGCGCTAGATGAGGACTCTATGCGGTTGAGTGTGTCCATAATTTATTCGTATCTATCATCCTCTTGGACAAATTTTACCGTCGATGGTCTCTAGCCATATGTATAGTGTTTAGTTGACCACTAGCAGGAATTTATTGCCACGTTTTCCATCAGTTCATACGCATCTTCATATGTTCTGTTCATTAAAGATCCTCATGTGGCTCCATCTAGTCCCCATGCGCATCTAACCCATTGTAGAATATTTGCAGCCTCAGCCACTCACGTAATCCATGATATGGCAATCTTTTTATTAGCTTTTTAAAACACTCCTAAGCTTCGTGAAAGCTCTCTTCCTCTAACTGTTTAAATGTTGCGATCTCTCTTCTCAGTTGGATCGTCATGCTAATTGGGAAAAACTTTTGTACAGATTTTCCTGCAAGTTCATCCCATGTAATGATGGATCCTGGTGCCGGCGTATCTAACCAAGAAATGGCATTATCGATTAAGGAGAAGGGGAAAAGTTGAAGACAGATAGAATCATCGGTGATCCCATTATATTTTAATGTATCACAATGTTTAAAGAACCATTTTAAATGCTGATTTAGGTCTTCCATCATTGTGCTTCTAAACTACAAATTGTTCTGGATCATGACTGGTTTTATTTCGAAACAGTTAGCCGTGATGGTTGGCCTTGTGATGCTTCGTTGAATCATCTCAAGATTTGGTACCACATAGTCCCTTAGGGTTCGTTCATTGCACACCATAAGTACGTTTGTGGGTAACTGCGGTGGTGTGGGTAAGTCCTATGGGTTATTATTATTAATCTCATCAAGCAATAGGTTATCTCGTGGTGGAAAATTGCCTGTTGTAGGTGGTTGATTCTACATTTGCCTTTGTGGTTGATAATTTTGGGATTTAATCTTTCGAAGTAGTAGTTGGCTCTATAGGTGTTCCCCTATTACGAGTCATATATTGAAACCAAAAAGAAAATAAAAAATGTTAGTAAAAATTTAAAAATAAAAGTTGTACCTATAATTTATTAATTTTCTAATTATTCTATTAAACGCAAAAATTAAAATTAATCTAGTAGCATTGCCTCCCCGTCAACGGCGCCAACAACTTAACCGCCTCTAGACATACCAATGTTCTAAGTATGAATACTACAACTAAAAGATATGGAATTAAGGTAGTGTCCGCAAGTATACAAGTCAGGTTGTAATGAAGTTTCAACGAAGTAGGTAAGTGCTCCGAGGATCATACCTAAGGGAGGCGAGTACTAAATTAATGCAAACCTAAATTCAAATAGAAGTAATTAGTAGTTTAAATAAATTATTCTATGACAAAACATAAAAGAAGTATTTTTGGAGTTTTTATAAAAAATGAAATAAAGATAATAAAAGGAAAGTAAACTTTAGAAATATAAATTCTAACTTAATCAAATCCATGTATGGGTGATTAGATCACTTTGGTGATCATAACTAATTCCTATTTTGGGTTTCTACTCAATCAACTAGTCACTACCCTAGTAGGATCTCTCGATCTTCCACTAAATTAACGAGTCGACAAGAACTACTTATCTCTCAACTTCACAGTCAAGACCAGTTTGGGGCTAATTTGGTCACGGATAGGCCATACCAATTTTGGGTTAATTCCCTCTTAAATGACTTCCTAGGGTCATCAAGCCTAGGTTTAAGTTCTTTCTCTCTCAAACAATTGATTCGCTAAGAAAACCCTACATAGAAATTAATTAACCACACCTCCATTCACTAATCCCCCAAAAAAGGATAAATTAATTGTGGATCTCACGAACACAATAATATTGATAATAAAGATAAGCATAAATAATAAATCAAGAGAAAGGTTTAAGATAATCTATAATTGTATTGATTGAAGCACAGAATCCACAATAGTTTGATCGCAATTACAACTCACGTTCTCCGATGAACATGAAATAGAAAAGAATTGAAATAAACCTAAAGCCTAAAAGAAAGGAAAAATTGAAGACTAAATTTAGAAAGAAAAACTTAGAATATAAAAGTTTCCCTTAAACAAGTGTTTTAAGAGCTTATTTATATAGTTAGGGTTGCCGTCGTCCTTACCCTTAGGTCAGTTGATGTTCTCATGTTTAATATTCGTTGTGTGGACCAAAACGCCCCTAGTTCGTAAGAGCTTTCGGTACAGGACTAATGTCACGATACCCTAGTGCCTGTGTCACGACATCGAAGGCAGTATGCATGGTTCAGGGGTAGCTTCAGGGGTGTGTCGCGACATCCCTTACCTATGTCACAACACCCAAGGTAGTATAACAATCCTAGCATTCTAGTCCCTATGTTGCTACATCGAACTCCCTGTGTTGCATTGCAGCCAACTTTGAGCTCCTATTTCTTTGAATGGTCTCTTGCACATTTACGAAGTACGTTAGCTCACCTTTTAGCCTTAGTTGACCCTAAGGTCAATAAAAGACTCAAAATGCACTTTTTATTGAATTTAACTAAACAAAGAAAACATATGTAAAACATACTAAAATTGCTCGTATGCAAGCTCCTCAAGTACGAAAACTAGTTTAACCTACTACACTGAATTACGACAGATCAACCATCCCAACAGAGATAGGATGAGTGAGTTTTGGGAAATCCCTATTTGATTTTGGGGCAAGCATTAACCTAATGCCATTGTTCATCTATAAGAGGTTAGGTTTGAGAGAGCTCAGGGAATCAACGATCACCTTGCAATTAACCGGTCGATCTTTATTACGTCTCAAGGGAGTCCTTGAGGATGTGTTAGTGTGGGTTAGGCAATTTATTTTTTCTGTTGACTTTATCATGATGGATTTCAAGTAGGATCTCGAATTTCCTATCCTTTTAGGGAGACCTTTCTTAGCCAAGTCTAGGGCTATTATATATGTTGGAAGGGGTGAGTTGACCATGGACATCGAGGGAGAGATCGAAATTTTCAAATGTGTAGAGCTCGAGCCTAATTCTAAAAAGGTGTTGCCAACATAAGGGTATGAGCGTTAGGTGGTTGAGACGAGACCTTATCGTGCTAATAAATTTGCAACTTTTATTGATTGGTTTAATTTTGTAGGTGTTCGTTTGCCACATAAGAGAATTCAAAAGCAAACAAGGATGAGGAATACATTACGATTCTCAAGAGGCCTAAGTCACACATTGAAAAGAGGCGTATTCAAGTGTCGCGGACACCATTGAAGCATCATTTCGAAAGAGTGACCAATCGTCCCGAGTTGCATTTTTTATTTTCTGCATGTGGAAATTGAACTTAAAATTTGTAAATATTTGGATTATTAAGAATGGACTCCACTTATTTTTTGCATTTAATTATGATTTTAATTTATGTTGGTTTAATTTTAAACCTCGTATGTCGGACCCTAGGAATCGCAATACCTTTGGAATTTCAAAAGTAAAAAAATTTTGGTTTTGCATAGTGGTATTGCAATACCCAACTCTAGGTATCGCGATACCTCAGACAGACTAAAAAAAAGGGTTCCAAAAATAGGGGATATCTCAATATCCACCCCTGGGTATCACGAAATCCATGTTGGGTCAGGTGATACCTGGGTTTAGGTATCCTGATCCGCATTCCCTTCTCGTTCTCGCAAATGTTCAAACCTGAATCCCTAAAAACACCACCCCCTCTCTATTTTTTCTTAATTTCTCTTTCAATCTTCTCTATTTTTCTTTGCAAATTCTCTTTTCATGTTGCTTTGTTTTGGTCATTTTTCTTCTTTTACAGGTATCCTACTCTTTTGGCTTGGAAAACATGGAACTTTTTTTACTCATACAACAAATCCTTCACAACCAACACAGTTAAATTTTCCTTTTTCTTCCTTTGATTTTCATTTATTATTTTTGCTATCTTATTTTTGTTTTTTATTGTTGATTTGTTGTGGGTTATTTGGTTAGTAAATATTTTCTAGTTAGCTTAGTTTAAAGGATAAGAAATATGCCCCATAAAATGAAAAACCGAGTGATATCCCAACCTGAACAACCTCTTGTATCGGAGTATGTTTCGGATAAGTTTAAATCGAAAGAAGCCAAACTTGTTTCTTAAACATTCAAGGAAGGACTTTTATCTGTGAAAGAGGCCTCAATCCTTCTGCCTGAAACTGCAAAGAAATTTGGGATTTGGTTCGTTTTCATCTATGGATGAATCTTGCGATGGTGCCAACTACACTTGCGATAATACTAGTTTTTTTGGAGTTTTACTCCAATTTAAAAGTTTCTGAATAGAATAAGGTATATGTTTGGTACAAGAAAGTCCATATTACATTAGTGACGAGTTGTTCGCTTTAGACCTCGAGAAGTTTACTAATGTTGCACCGTTTTAGCGTACCTAAAAGAGGGTAGGAGTGATTGGAGGTGTGAGGGGTATAATAATTACCCCTTATCTTTCAAACAAGCTATTATGTTTCCCATTGCTAAGATATGGAAGCAATTTATATGTACTCGTATCTCACCCCTTCTTAACACTAATATCGTTTATCTGTTTCGAGCTACCTTGTTTAATGTATTTTGCAGTGAAAGAGATTTAGCCTTAGGACTGGGGTAAACAAAGAGATCAAAAAGTGTATATCGGGCATGAAGGTCGACATCTATTTTCCTCACCTAATCAAGGACTTGTGCCGTCGAGCTGGAGTGGTGAAGGAACAAGAAGAAGTCAAAGAGGAAGAGGATGATGAGGCAACAGAGGATGATGAATTCACATCCTATCACGATAATTTCGAGGGTGCTTTCACGTCTGTGCAACGACCCACGGGGGGGACCTATCATCCGTGAGCCAAGTAACTGACCTGGGATGTCATCAGTTGTGAGGAGAAAAGGCAAGGTAATTGCAGGATCGAATGAGGGACTCAAGGATGACTTGGATTAGTTACATGCTTTCGCATTTAAATTTTTTTATTTTTTTATGCGACATGTAAACTATTAACTACTTTTGGATTTGTTCTTGCTATTTTTATTTTTCGTATATTTTTTGGTTGTTTTTGTTTTTATTTGTGTGTTTGTTTTATGTGCAGCAAATTACCCTGAAAGACTACATAACATTGCGAGCTTCAACGAGAAGGTGGACCCCCGAGCCAATCTGATGCCCTATTCTAGGGAAGTTTGGTAACCTTCTATAGATATTTTCTTAAGACACATTAGGGACAATATGTAGTCTAAGTGTGGGGGATGCACATAGTTTTATGTGTTTTATTTTTATTACTTTCATTCCATTTTGTGTGTTTATTTTAATTTTTCACCTTTTTCAAAAAAATTCCAAAAAATCTCTTATTTTTGTGTTTTTATTTTGTGTAATTGCATGGTGCTTGGACTATAATTAGGTAATAAGTTACTAGTTGTACATTTTGAATAAGTACATAGAATTGCCAAACTTATAAATTTTGAATGATATTATATAATTTCTTATTCTTAATTATGGACTAATTAGTTCAATTAGTCCATGTGTATAATAGACTAGAGACAATAACCTAAATAAAAATGTATAAAGTATACCTTAGGATGAATAAATTATACAGATCCTTGTAGATAAATAATTTCAACTGTTAATTGTTTGTTTAAATAGATGTATGCTTGAAAGAATTGGTGCTAGGTGATTGATTCGGGAAAGACCTTAGGCTTTGTTTGAAATAGCCTAGAGCCTAAATGCTTACCTATTGCTATGTACCTCTAGTTCCTATATCTTTGAGCCTTCAGTACCCTTTTCTTGTAAGCCTTAATATCAAAGCCTCAAGCCTAAACGAGTCTAGTACTTAATCCTTCTCTATCCCATTCTTTAAATGTACTACGTAATAGACGTCAGGCCATAGACATTGAGGGCTAGGTAGAGACATAATGGTGGCTTTGTGTGCGAAAAAAAAAAAGAAAATAAAGGGAATATGTGAATTAGTACATTTAAAAAAAAGTGAACAAAAGAGTGCAAAATAAAGAAAAAGAGAGCTAAATCAAAATTAAGCTCAAAAATTAAAATCTTTCGATTCACAGTTATAAATTTTGTACGTGCTAATCTCACGTAATACCTTCTAACATTTTGGGGAAATAAGATAGGCGAGAGAAGGAGAAATAAAGAGCTGAGCTTGTAAATAAATTGGGGACGCGTAAGGAACAATGTCGTGTGTTTAATTATTTCTAGTGCTTGAACCCGTTTTGATTATCTATTATTTGAATTATGAACCATCCTAAGCCTTAAAACGTTACAAGCCTAGAAGACCTTTGGGACCCAAATAAATCACCAACACAATAATTTGTGAATAGCTTGCATTTGTTTGAACGAACATTATCAATTGTTTTTAAATATCTATGAGTGGTTCGTATAATTTATTTTGATGGATAACACTTGTACATATGTTCATTTCCATTAGCTTTACATCTATTGAAATTTTAACTTAGTGACCTAAATGTTTACATTAGGAATAAACAAGTTAGCTAGATATCAATCTTAAGTTGCATGTGAAGTAGTTCTTGTATGAGTTCCATGTTTTACCGCTATGTGACTCAATTGTCTGATTTAGCCCAAGAGTCGTCTTTTTTTTTACATGTTTGGTGTGTTTTCTTGAGGACAAGCACAGAGTTACATGAGGGGGAGTTTGATCTGCAATAATTTGTTATGGAAAATTAGGCTTTCTCGATATACTTTAGGAGCTTATTTTCAAGCAAAGTAGCGTATTTTTTCATAGTTTTACGTAATTTTTAGATTTTAAGTTAATAAGTGTAAATGTCTCACTCTTACTCATTTTGTTACCCAAGTGGAAAATAAATTATTCCAACGATCATCAACCATGGATTCATGTACAAGAAACGAATTGGATTGAAATAAGGGTAAAAACTATACCTATTCGTTTTTCTGATCCCTCTGCGTGATGTCGAACTCAAGTAGCAACAATAACGTCTCGAACTCTACGTAATCTACCTAGTTAAGAACAAACATCAAAACTCTCTTGAAATTTTTCAAAGAGAATTTTCAAAACGACTAGTAGACCTTATATTAGTTTTCTGGTAACTTACACACTATTAGGGATTATATTCCTTTTTATTAATCACCCATAATAAAAACAGAATAATTTCCTTTTTATTTTTAGAGAAAACTATGGAAGGTATTAAAATGTTATATTCTTTCCAAAAGAATATTAACTTTCATAAATATTTTATCTTTTATTTGAAATTATTATTTATTTTAATAAATTTGGTAAACAATATTCAGTTAATATTTTATATGAAAAAAATTCATATATTAATTTTAACTATATTCTCTATTTGTGTACAACAAGTTTGTACATATAATGTGTTCAATATTTAACTATCAAATTAATTTAATTCATGTGACAGCCAACAAAATACCAATTGTGCTTCGGTTCTATTCATTTTAACCGTAGGGTGTGATCCTGTAGGCTCTTGTAATGTTAGTAGTAATACTAGAACATTTCTAATGTTACAAGCAATGAGTGGTATCTAGCAATGCATCATTGCTACCCAAGTTACAAGAAGTCCTGATTCGACATAACATTTTTGTAATAAGTCTTTCATGTACTATAGCATTTTGTCATTTATATCTATTTTGGACTTAAGTCATGGAATAGTCACACTTGTATAATCCAATATCATATTTCTTGATATTATGAATAGATTATAATAAACAAATAAGTGTAATATCTCACATCAACTTATTTGAGCATGATCATGCATTTCTAGTCTCACTCCATCAAGTGGACTAAGATATTGCTCCCATTATGTAGGAAGGACAAATCTTATATTGATCAATCATATCCCACTACATAGATTGTGCCATACCCAGCATCAGTCTTTATAGTACAACCTATTACGGTAGATATTTGACTATATCAAAATATACAACTCACGAATTTAGGGGAATGATGATCTCAAGTCTGAGGATCGTATACATAGTTATCACTATGAGTAATGTTGTGACTATTACATAATAATCCAAGAAACATACTCATAGCGGGTCAGTCCAATATGTTGTTCTTTAACACATACCCATGTATTGAATTTGACATCCCTATGTCAATGACAACACTTTGTCATCAATCAACTACACATTAGTCTCAATCCATTATTATTGTCCAAGCCCACAATAATACTTGACTAAGGACTTTTTAAGAATAATCATATTATTCTCAGGACTTTATTATTAATTAATTTATTTACATACACGAAAACAGAAACTAAAATAACAATGGCAATGCCTTATATTAACAAATAAGGTAAAACGAGTATGTGATTACAATCATCTCATTATTGGTCTTTGGGCATACTCTAACACTAACATGTGGTTGAGTGGTGTAGGGACATGTTGGAGGTTGAAAACGAGTGAAAACGGCAACAAAGGAAAGGATACTGCGATATCCATACCTTGGAATCGCGATACCTCCAATAGGGTGGAAGATTGGACACCATCATTTAGTGGTATCGTGATATCCACCCTTCAAAGAAGACCCCCAAGGTTTGAAATGGCCTGAGGTATCATGATATACTCTTCTGGGTATCGCAACACCAACATCGTGATGGGGAAAAAATTGGACAAAAATGTATTTTTTGTCCACTTAATCCACCAATCACCCAAGGCCCATGTAGGGGCAATTTTGGAAATGAAAATTCATCAGCATTCAGCCTAAATAACTAATTTTGGCTGAGGAGGAGAGACACACACATTAGTTTAGTTCTTAGTGTTAGTTTATTTAGGTTTTCTCTTAGTTTTTCTGCAACTTTTCTAGGATTTTTTATTTTCTCTTCTTCTTTCTTAGTTTGAAGGTTTATTTACCTGCACTTACTTCTTGTTCTTAGTGTTCCTAGTGTTAGTTAAGTTAGTTGTAACTCTAGCTTAGGTTTATTTGCACTTTCAGTCCCTATACCTTGGTTGTAAGACGTTTCTAGCTTTAGTTTAATGTATTTCAATTTCTTTTACTTTAAATCAGTTAAAGTTTGTTCCTTTTATGTTTGTTGCTTTAGATTGTCTTGTTGAATGTCCTTAGTTTCATGTTTTTTAAGTTTTCTTGCATAAAAATCCAAATTTTTATATATTTATTAAACTTACTTTAATATTTTCTTTGCCTCTCATTTCCATGCCCATTCTCTTTAATTTCAGCATGACTAGCTAAACCTAAAAAGGGGGTTGGTTGATGGAGATGTGGGTAAGATGATTTTTTTGGACAAGGGACTAAATCGTAATAATTTAGACTAAATCGATTAGAACTAAAAGCTTAGGAAGTAACGCCCCTAAGGGAATATTTAAATAATTGAGA
>CM025143.1:7667505-7678308 GCA_013467495.1 Gossypium gossypioides | reverse complement strand
TCATCCGAAATTGTGGTGATTGAAAAAGCTTGTGTAGATGCTCTAGTTGTTCCTTAGTGAATGGAGACCTTTCTAGAGAACTTTGGCCCTCATAATTTTCATTAGTTGTTTCAACAATAAAACTTTCTTCCTCTGTTTGATTGATGGATCTCTTATCTCCAATGAAGGCTGTTTTAACCATGATGCTACTAGAGATAACCTAGCTCAAATTCCATGAAAGTTTTTAAGAGAACATTTAATAAAATTGTTCTATCTTTTATTAACTAAACAGTTGAATTTAAATAGAGAAAAGAGTCATAACCTAATTGGGAAAATAATTCCCTTATTCTAATAAACTACTAAAAGATAAAATAAAATATTCCTAGAATATCTCAAATGATTTATTCTAAGATTTATCTACCTAAAAATATATCCCAAAATATATGGGTTTCACATTTTTCAACACTTGATTGTCTATAAGTATCATTTGCCATTGGTAGAGACCATGAAATTATTACAAAAAAAAAAAAGATATTTGAGAGTCTTTCAGTATTGCTAATTTACTCATAAAGCTTCGTTGCATCTTAAGAATTCTATTGCTTAGATTTGTTAACAAAGTCTGTGAGAGGACAAATAACTCTTAAACGAAAATGACTTATTTTCCCCTAAAGCCTTAATTCATATGTATTCTCCTTCATTTTTTATGTAACGTAGAGCTATATGTTTATTAGATCATTATGCTTGTTGAGGCAAGTATGAAAAGTGGTTCATGTAGTGTCACAAGCAATGGCCATTGCAGTCATCACTATGTAGGAGATTTTGTTGAAAGTTGGCAACAATGCAGCAGCAAGCAAATGTCCAATGTGTAATTGGTTGATTAAAACTTTTTGTAACATGTGACTTATGTTTGGTTTGTTTGTAATTTTTTGTTTTGCTAAGGATTAGTCAAGTACTTAGTTGATTTAGTAGTCTCTTAGATATCATTAAGCTGATTTTACAGCTTGGATACTAGCACAAGTAATGTTTTGTTTTCTTCCAATGTAATGAAGCTACTTACGTACATGTAATGTTGCTTATTAAAGTAATGAGAATTTTCAACTCTTTCTCTCAACCAACGCCTATTTTGCTTCTATTTTTCATATTTCAAACACAATTTTTGTTGTTTTTGATATTTGGATGCTGACGTAACACAACAAATGGTATCAAGAGCCTATCATCTTTGAGAGCCTTTTGCTATGTGTTGTTCCTTTTGAGTGATCCGTGCTTGAAAGAAAAGAAACATAAGCTGTTCATGTTGGTTTTGTTTAGTTGCTGTAAAAGAATGAGTTTCTCACCACCACCACCACCACCTATTTTTGCTGGTGAAAACTACAATATTAGGGCTGTGAAAATGAAAACATACCTACAGGCTCATGATCTGTGGAGTGTTGTTCAAGCTGACACAGAGCCACCACCTTTGAGAGCTAATCCAACCATAGCTCAAATTAGGCAGCACAATGAGGACTGTGCCAAAAAGTATAAGGCTATGTCATGCCTTCAAAATGGAGTCTCAGATGTAATCTTCACAAGGATAATGGCTTGTGACACTCCAAAGCAAGCCTGAGACAGTCTCAAAGAAGAGTTTCAAGGGTTAGATAAAACCAGGCAGCAATAGTTGATCAACCTAATGAGTAACTTTAAGAATCTGAGGATGAAGGAGTCTGAATCCATCAAGCAGTATTCTGATAGGATTATGGCTACAGTTAAAAATATTAGGCTTCTTAGGGATGATTTCAGTGACAAAAGAATAGTTGAAAAGGTCATTAAAACTCTTCTAGAGAAGTATGAGTCAAAAATTTCTTCCTTGAAGGACTCTAGAGACCTATCAGCTATATCCCTGACAGAGCTGATAAATGCTCTCTATGCACAAGAGCAGAGAAGGGAAAACAAAATGGAGGAGCATTCTGAAGAAGCCTTTCAGGCTAGAAGTAAAGAAAGCTCAACCTCGAGCTTAAGCTACAAGGGTAAGAAGCATTGGTCTGAAAAGAAAGAAAAAAGAAAGAAGGATGCTGCCAAAAAGAAGTTTCCACCATGCACTTACTGCAAGAAGTCCACTCATTTAGAAAAAACATTACTGGTATAGGTTGACATTCAATGTAGAGGCTGCAAGCAACTTAGTCGCATGGAAAAATTTTGTATAAACAAGGAAAAACCACAACCACAGCAGCAAAATTAAGCTCAAGTTGCTGAGGATATTCAAGATTGAAAGGAGCACGTTTTTACTGCTTCTTGTTTTGCAAGTTCGAGCAAGGTTAGAAAGAATTGGTTGATTGACAGTGGCTGCACTCATCACATGGCATCAGATGACGGCATGTTTAGGGAACTAGATACCAGCTTTATGTCCAAGGTCAGAATTGGGAATGGTGAGTTCATTGAGGCTAAAGGCATAGGCAAATCTGTAATCTGTACTCAATCAGGTAACAAAATGATTTCAGAAGTTCTTTTTGTACATGATATTGACTAGAATTTATTTAGTGTTGTTCAGTTGTTAGAGAAGGGTTACTCCCTTATTTTTAAAGGAAAAACTTGTGTGATTAAGGATCCTTTTGGTCAAGAGCTTGTGACAGTAGCTATGCATGACAAATCCTTCACTCTAGATATGTATCAGTTAGAAACAAAGGCATATACTGCTCTAACTGATGAATCATGTTTGTGGCACAAAATATTAGGGCATGTGAACTATAAATCACTTGGTTTATTGTATAAAATGAGCCTAGTTGAAGACATGTCCAAGATTGAGCCTAAAAATGAAGTATGTAAGGTCTGTCAGCTTGGCAAGCAGACCAGACTACCTTTTCCTGTTAACAAAGCTTGGAGAGCTCAAGAGAGGCTCCAACTGGCCCATACTGATATTTGTGGACCTATGAAGACCTCCTCTTTAAAAGGTAGAAGGTATTTTGTGTTGTTCACTGATGATTGCACCAGATTCTATTGGGTGAGTTTTTTGAAACAAAAGTCAGAAGTGGCTGATTTCTTTTGTAAGTTTAAGGCCTTAGCTGAGAATCAAGCAAGTTGTAAGCTGAAGGTATTGAGGTCAGACAATGAGACTAAATATGTGTCTCGAAAGTTTCAAAAGATTTGTGATGAAGCTAGAGTTCAGCATCAGTTAACCACCATTTACACACCACAGCAGAATGGTGTTTGTGAGAGAAAGAATAGAACTGTTATCGATATGGCCAGGTGTTTGTTGTTTGAAAGGAAAATGCCTAACATTTTTTGGGTTGAGGTAGTAAATACCTCTGTGTATTTGCTTAATAGACTGCCAACAAATGCAGTCAAAGGTAAAACACCATTTGAAGCTTGGTTTGGACACAAGCCTACTGTCTCACACTTGAAGGTGTTTGGCTGCATATGCTACACACTTATGCCAACTGAAAAGAGAACCAAGCTAGAAAAGAGGTTCATGCTTGGAGTCTTTGTTGGCTATAGCAGCATAAAGAAAGGGTACAGGGTCTTTGATCCATCCACTAAAAAGATTATTGTGAGTAAAGATGTGAAATTCAATTAGGGCAACTGTTGGAAATGGGATGGAATAGATGCAAGCCTGTCTGAGTAAGACTAGTAAGATCTTGACTTGTAGCATGTTGAGAATGAAGCTGAAATTAAGGAAGGATATGATGATGTACCTGCCAAAAGTACAAGGGCTATTATGAACATCTATAAAAGATGTGATATGATCATTGTTGGGCCTTCTAACTTTGATGAGGCTACAAAGGAGGGCTGCTGGAAAGAAGCAATGAAGGAAGAAATGGAAATGATTCCCAAAAATGATACATGGGAGCCGGTTGATAGGCCAACACATAAAAAAATTATTGGTGTGAAATAGGTGTTCAGGACCAAGCATAATGCAAATGGGTCACTGAATAAGCACAAAGCAAGGCTAGTTGTGAAAGGGTATAGTCAACAGTATGGCATTGATTTTTCTTAAACCTTTGCACCAGTTGCAAGGTTAGACACCATAAGGTTGTTATTTGCCTTAGCTACTCAAAAGTTGTGGAAAGTGCACTAGCTGGATGTCAAATATGCTTTCTTGAATGGATTTCTCAAGGAAAGAATCTTTGTTGAGCAGCCAGATGGATTTAAGGTTCTTAGTGAAGAGCGCAAGGTTTACAAGCTCAAGAAGGCTTTATAAGGCCTAAAACAGGCTCCAAGGGACTGGTATGACAAAATTGATGCCTACTTGTCAAAGCTAGGGTTCGAAAAGAGCATTAGTGAGCCAACACTCTATATGAAGAAATTTGAGAAAGAAACCTTACTGATTGTGTCATTGTATGTGGATAATTTACTAGTTACTGGTTGTAGGAATGAATTGATTGAAGAATTCAAGAAATAGATGCAAGATGTTTTTTAAATGACTGATCTAGGATTGATGACCACTTTCTTGGTATGAAAGTAAATCAGAATGAGCATGGCATCTTTATAAGCTAACAGGCTTTTGCTCTAAAGATTTTAAGCAAGTTTTGCATGAAAAACAGCAAACCTATTAGCCCTCCTGTGGCACAAGGAGAAAACTCTCCAGCAATAGTGACCACGAACGAGTGGATGAGAAGGGCTACAGAAGTCTAGTTGGTTGGCTGCTCTATTTGACAGCAACAAGTCCAGATATCATGTATGCAGTCAGCCTTCTATCAAAGTTCATGCATTACTACAATGTTGCTCATTTCAAGGCTGCTAACAGAGTCTTAATGTATGTCAAAGGGACCTTAAGCTATGAAGTGAAATTTGTGAAGGCTGAGGAGCCAAAACTAGTTGGCTATTCAGATAGTGACTGAGCAAGCTCAGTTGATGACATGAAGAGCACATCAGGCTATTTTTTCACTCTAGGTTCAAGGGTCTTTTGTTGGAGTTCTTTGAAACAAAAAACAGTAGCTCAATCCACTGCAGAGGCAGAGTACATTGCAGCTGCTACTGCTGTTAATCAAGTCATTTGGCTTAGAAAACTTTTGAGTGACTTGAATGCTGATCAAGAAGAAGCAAAAGAGATCAAAGTGGATAACCAGTCAGCTGTTGCTATTACCAAGAATCCAGTATTTCATGGCAAGACCAAGCACTTCAAGATCAAGTATCATTTTTTAAGAGAGGCAAAACTATAAAGGGATGTCAATTTGACTCAATGCTGTTCGGAGGTTCAACTTGCAAACATTCTGACCAAGCCACTAGCTAATGCAAGGTTTGAGTTTTTGAGAAAAAATTAGAGTCTACTGTTTTGTGGCCAATGAGGAGTGTTGAAAGTTGGAAACAATGCAGCAGCAAGCAAATGTCCAATGTGTAATTGGTTGATTAAAACTTTTTGTAACATGTGACGTATGTTTGGTTTGTTTGTAATTTTTTGTTTTGCAAATGATTAGTCAAGTACTTAGCTAATTTAGTGGTCTCTTAGGTTATCATTAAGCTGATTTTACCACTTGGATACTAGCACAAGTAATGTTTTGTTTTCTTCCAATGTAATGAAGCTGCTTATGTACATGTATTGTTGCTTATTCAAGTAATGAGAATCATCAACTCTTTCTCTCAACCAACGCCTGTTTTGCTTCTGTTTTTCATCTTTCAAACACAAATTTTATTGTTTTTGATTTTTGGATGCTGACAGAAGTCAACAGATTTGAATGATTTTCCATATTGAATGTTGGCAATATTTTGAAACAAAATTTTTGAGTTGTAATTATTTTTTATATTGTGGATGCCTGATAGCTATCTTTCAAAACCAATCCATTTAAAGCAACATATCTTGAAGATTGGATTGGATCATATCAAGCAATCGAAACCCTTTTAATAAGGAGATTGGATTGAGATACCTTGAAGACTTATCTCTTACATCTATACATTACCTTGGATTTTATTATTATATTGTATATGTTGTTTTAGTTGCATTTTTGTAGAGGAGATTGATTGTAATTGATCTATTATGTTAGCAAGTCAAAATCACTATACAATGAAGAGACTTGTATAGGTTATGTACTAAGAGTTTTAGCACTTGTCTATTCATTTAGTATCTTGGAACTGAGAGTGCAATGATAGTTTAAACAATTTTATTTTGTTGTTTACATTCTAAGTTTTTAGAGCGGAAAATAGAGGAGAAAAATTTAGATCTTTAGGTACAAAGGTGAGGTTGCTAAACCGGGGAGTGTTAGGACTTAAATTTCTTATACGAGCCTAAAAGATAGTGGATTTTATCTTTGGACAAGACCTCACAAACATAGGGAAACCAAATTGTATAAGCAATCTCATTGTATTAATCTTTGTTTATCGTAGTTACACTCCCAATCCCACTACCTATGTCACTGCTCATAGCACTGTCCATACTCAAGGGAGGCAAGACTAAACTAAGAATAAATCTTACGCTAATGGGTCTAGTTAGTAACTTAATCAAATTATATTACGATCAATACTAAGGTGATGAGGAAATATATTTTGTAAAAATATAAAATAAGTAACAATGGAGGCAGATTGCAATTTCTATCAATTCTAATGATGGAAGGCTAACTCGTTTCAGTGTTTATACTTCACTATTATTTCGGGTTCTACTCAATCGACTAGTCATTAACCTAGTAGGGCCCCTTGGCCTTTCATTAATCTAATCAGTCGGTAAGAACTATTGGAAAAATGAAAATATGCAAGTGCACATAATCGCAACAAGTAATAAAATGACAAGTAAATGTCGAGTTATCATACTCACAGAGACTGTGAAAGAAAAATATTTATGAAATATAAATCAAACACTTTGATGATGGAAAAAATATGTTATTTTGAAGGCGTAATTTAAAAACTAAATTAACTAAGTAATAAAAATAAAAAGTAAAAATTCCAATGCACTATTTCAAAAAGATGAGTTTCAATCAATATGACACAGTTGTGTTAACTTAGAATTGCTAAACCCATGTTCATGTTGTTACGAATATTTTCACGACAACTTGGTAATTTCTTAACTACTGTTAATACATACTTACTAAATTAACAAATCTCTTGAACGTTTTTCAATGTCAATTCAAATAATTAATCAATCTTCATAAGCACATATAAGATTAAGTGAGGTAACAATATATTTCTATATTGGAACAGTTTAATCACAATAATCTTGCAAGTTATGCAAGGCTAATGTATCGTTTAATACCATCGCTAATTTAATCTTCAGCTACATTAGAAGATTAAACATGCAACAATTAAATAATGTGTTAATTAATTATAATTTCAATATGTTTAATAATTAATTCATTCGTTACCTTACATTTTATAATGCAAGTATAACATAAGCATGGTTTTATTTAATTGAACAACTCACCAAGGTTTATAACAACAAAAACATGATTTTAATAATTCAAGTGGACAGAATGCAATCAATCTAACACGAATTAATTTAAGCTATTTTAATTAGAACAAGAACAACAACAAAATAATTATTCATATTCATGATCACAACATAAATAAGAAAATTAAAAAGAAGGGAACTAGAAAGCAAATCTAATAATTCTTTGAAGTCAAACTAGTGTGCTCCTTTTCTTCTCTACTCGTTGTGTTGAACCGATGCCTCTATGAACAATTGAATGATGTTATTCCAAGGTGGAAGAAAAAAAATTTCAAGAGGGAAATCGACAAGGGAAATGGGAAAATAAGGAAGTGAATGGAAGAGAGAAAAAGAAGTGAAAGAGAGAGATGTGTATGAATGAATGTGTGTTGAATGAGGAAGGTAATAGAGGTATTTATAGGTGGGAATGACTACTAAAAATAGCAAATAAGTAGCAGCCACTCCTCTTCTATTTGCCGACCACATATGGTGCAAGTTTGGATGGCTCAAACTTGCTATTTTAAGCTAAGGGAAAAAGTTTGAAGGCACGAAAAGTGAGGGGGTTTGAATACGATTTTAAGGAAACTTTAGGGGTTGTTTTGCAAGTGTAACGACCCAATTTTTAGTGGTGACGAAACAGTGGTTTCGGGAGCATAAAATTATGTCGTGTCGACTCGTAAATATTATTTTTAGAATACATATAGACTGATTAGAGTCGTATTAAAATTTGGTTTAGAAATATTAACGTTTAGATAGTTAATTAAAGAACAAGAACTAAACTAAAAAATGTGCAAAAGTTAGTAATTAGTTTAATTAAATGACTAATTAGCTTATTAACCACATGAGGAGGGACCAATATAACAATTAGTCCTTAGTAGCTATGGTTGGACGACTAAGTAAGTGGAATTAATAAATTAAGGTGTTTTGAATGGTAAAATTGTAATTAAAATGAAATTAAAATAAAATTAAGTAAAACAAAATGCTTTCTTCTTCATTCTTAATCTCTCATTGTCGAAACCACCATAGGATGAAGTTTTAAGTTCGGTTTCATCATCTTTATGCATGTGAGATCAATTCTTACCCGTTTCTTATAATTTTTATGTTTTTGAGATCATTGCAACTAGTCCAGCTATCACGTACCTTCGTTTTCAATTCTGTTACAAATTTTGGAAGTTTCCATTGATGAATATTGAATTTTTTTTATGAATACCATGTATTTGGAGCCTTTATTATGCTATTTGATGAATTTGTAAAGAGATTTTTGTTAAATCTTAATTTTAGGATTAAATTGTGAAAATGTCAAAATATGAGGGTTTGATAGTGAATTTCATGTTTATTATGGGCTGTTTGAGGGCCTAGAATATTTGGATAAGTTATTGACTTGATAAAATTAGTTAATTTGATGAATTTCGAGTTAAGGGACTAAATTGCAAAAATTATAAAAGTTTGGGGTAATTATATAAATTTGAAAAAGAAAAGGGTATTAATTGTTAAATGGATTTGAAATGAAATATATGCTAATAATTGAATAATTTTACATTATAGATCAAGAATCCGTAGATATTTGAGGAAAAGGAAAATTAGCACAATAGTCCCTGAACTTCTGCAATTTCTACGATTTAGTCCAAGTAAGTTTGTTATATAGTTACTATTAATCTTATTTAATATTTTATGCTATTTCATTATTGGTTGAATTATAGATTTTATTTAGTTATGTTTAACGAAATAGAAATGTAGTGTTATTCGGGCTATGTGCCTAGCAGGCTTTGTGCTGGTGATTTCGGGCTATGTGCTTAGCAAGCTTTGTGCCTGTGTAATGTAAATTGACATTAATTTGATAGTTTTGGTTAATTAATAAATGGAACTAATACCAAACTTACTAAGCTTTTTGATGCTTATTAGTTTGATTTATTCTTGTAGGACTTTTGGAATCGTTGCTTTGATTGGACCGACTCGGAAGCTCAGACAATATCATCAACACCTCGGTAGTCATTTTGGTTCTTGCTAGTTGGTTTAAGTGGCATGTATTTTGGAACGTCTTTAGTACTTAGATATTCTGTATGGATGTAAATATTGAAAGTAATATGTTGTGTTTGTTGTTAGTAATGATAGTTAAAGTTGTGTGCTTAATTAGGTAAACCTTTTGGAACATATATAAGTAGCAATTGTATAAATATTTTAGTGGCAAATGATGATGATTGAATGCTTCAAGTAAGCTATGTGAATTAACTTAGTTTTTAAGTAGTCACGATGCTTAATTTTTTATAAGTATTTGGCATGTTTAGATGTAATGTTAGTTGTTTGAAATTGAGGTGCCTTGTGGGCATATTGGTTTGATAAATTATTTTGGTATATTGAATGGATTATTGCATGAATGAATTGGTTGGTTTTGGGGTCTCTAATGTAGGCATAAAAATGTTTTTAGGTACATATTGAAATTGGGCATGGAAATGTGTAACGCCCTAAATAATTTATTTCTATTTCTGTAAATCCTAACATAAATATGTATTTGCTTTAATGGTTAAGGGTTTTGGGTGTGTGTGTGAGAGGTTTTGGGTTCAAGTCCCACTTTTAGCAAATTCTGTTATTTTTTTTAATCCTAGCCTTATCCCTGCTGGGTAGGCTTGTGTAATATTCTTTGTTAACTCATATTAGAATGAGTCTGTTGGTTCGAATGGTAAGGAGTTAGTGTGTTAGAGGTTCTGTGTTTGAATCCTTGCATGAGCGAGGGTGATAATTTTTTCTTCAAGTGTCTGCTAAAGGTTTGGAGGAACTGAAATTCTAAGCGAGTTGAGAGTTAGTGGGATTTAGTAGTTAGTGGGAGGTTAGGATAGATATTGTTTTTTTTTTTTTCTAATTTCGTTTCTCTCTCTTCCAAAATTTATGACGTATGTTTTTGCTTTCCTCCACCATTCTCTTCTTCTTTCAATATTCCCTTTTTCAATCTGTACTCTCTTTTTGTTCTTCGCGTGCAATTTGGGATTTTGTTATTTTTCGTCTGATCAAGTAAGTGGGGGGCTTTCACTTGTCGATAGGTTTCGTTTTCAATAAGCTATTGGGTTTCTCCTTTTCGCTTGAATTCTTAGTGTGTGTTGTAAGGGAAAATAATTCTCTGTAAATGTTTTGTATAGGAAAAGGCGGTGAGATGGTGGTTTTTGTTCAATCGGTCTAATCTGTGCGCTAGATTGAGTTTGATAGTGGTAAGTGTGTGCTCGTTGCTCGGTTTAGTATTAATGGATTTGTAATTTGATTGGTAAAAAGGCATTGGGTGTTCTGTTTTTAGGTGATGGTGGTTTGGGGAGTGGTTTCGCATCAAAACCATACTAGATGTATACCCCTGACGTGAGAAAACGAGGTTCGATGAAAGTCAAAAATTGGGTCTGTTGACGCCACACAGGCGTGTGGCCGGCCATGTGGTTGGTCGTGTGTGAGACATGGTCGTGTGACTGATGAAGGTGTAGTCATGCGCTTGACACGGCCGTGTGGCGATATGAGTGTGGCCG
>CM025143.1:7638892-7649905 GCA_013467495.1 Gossypium gossypioides | reverse complement strand
TTTTATAAAAAAAAAATAGTAATACCTCATACTCTGTTCCGTTAAGGAATACGGGTAAGGGGTGTTACAATTTCCCCCATTTTCTATTTCTTAATTTAATAAGTTACTAAAGAAATCTTTGTTCCTTCTTTTTTCTTTCGTATTGTGGTCACAAGATATGCGTGTAAATATACATTAGCACACAATTCTAGAGATAAATCATTAAGTAAATCTAATAATAATTGGTGCCAAAACCTTTCATTTTATTTTTTTAATTAAACACAATTTTACAAAAAAACTAAAAATAAAAAAAATTAAACTCGGGTCAGATCAGATTGGATCGGAGTTGGGTATACTATTAAATTTTGAGTTTGAGCTCGTAGTTGGTTAAATTTTTTAAAGTCAAGGTCGGGTCAGGGTCAAAGCATGACGATAAAGCATAGAATCAAGTCGGGGCGAGCAAAAAACCATTGTGCCCCACCCCGTTGCCATCACTAGTTAGCTGATGGGTTATAAACGGCTAAAATGATTTTTTTTTTATAAAAAAAACATTTTTAAAATTTTTAGAGTTATGACTAAATTGAAAAATTTTGTAAATATTGAGGGCTAAATTTACTGAATTCTTTAGAATTAGAACTAAAATGACAAATTTTGTAAACATTAAGAGTTAAATTAGTTGAATTTTTTATATTTAGAATCAAATTGATAGAATGGGTAAACATTAACGAACTAATTTTATTACTAAACCAATAAAAAAGGCCCACATCAGCTTAGAGTGATTAAAATATTTAATTTCGAAAACTTTAAGTAATAAATCAAAAACATTAATAGTTAGGTGACCAAAATAAAACGAAATGTATAGTTAGTTGGGTTTTGTATAGTTTATCAATAGAAACTAATTTTCAGCATCTTTCACATCATTACTTAAAGAGAAAATGGTAAGGGAGGGTCTAATTTTCAAGTTTTGAAATGTATAAGAGCTAATTTGTCATTTCTTCGGTAGAGGGGTCAAAATATAATTCACCCCTAAATACAGGGCTTCTCAGGTACTTTTACCACGGCTAGATTTGGGTCAAAGGAAAGTTGACGATTACATCTACAATCACTTTTGTCTAGAAGTACAGTGCGACATTAGCGACTATCATCAGTGACCTTTCCCACCGCATTTTACACTCCTGTCCGTTCTTTGTCATTTCGCCATTTCTGATTTCTCTCTTTTACCTCCTCATTTGTCAAACCTCTTATCTTTAATTAATTCTGATTCCGCCACTTTCCATCTTGTCATTTTAAAGCTCTAATTATACACCTCTATATATATATATACGCTCATTTCTTCCTTATTCGACGTGTCGTTTCTTGTTTTTTCTTTTTTCTTTTAATCTGTTTATTTCTTTCTATTGGTGAACCCGAAAATGGTGAGTTATTTAAAGTTTTGATCTTCCGTGCGAAATCTGCCGTTCCTCTGTTTCTCAAATAATTTACTATCTTTTTGATCTGTTAAGTTGTTTCTCTATTTCTTGATCCCACAGAAACGACTACGTATTATAGCTTTGTTTCTGTTGTTTAACGACTCCTATTTCTGATCTCCGTAATTTGCTTTTCTTTTCTTTTTTTATTGTTCTCTCTCAATGCAGTCGTTTTTGGCTTACATAATTACATGATGGAATAAAAAAAAATTGGAGTGATCTATTTGATTAGTTGATTTGTGATTGATCTTTGAATTTATTTCGCAGTTGATTTCCGAAAGTTCTGTATTTAGTCCCGGGGAGGAGGGTGTTTATAGTAACGTGGCAATGCGGGGACGACACGCCGATGCTTATTCCATGTATAAGCGTGGCACCAGAGATTATATCAATGCCTATGACAAAGAGCAAGATTCAGGTTTTCTCCATTTTCCTTGATTCTTCATTTCTTTGTGATTTTTAAGTTGGTATTTTAAAAAAAGGGTTTTATTTTTGGTAATCCCATGACTTTTGTTTCCAAGAGAAGGTTATGCCATGATTTTGTTTACGAGGCATGTAAGCAAATGTTTGTCTTTTGATATGGGGGCAGTAGGAAGCAAGTGGTTGTTTTAGTGATTAAGATAATAAAATGGTTATTATTGAAGAAACAATATATAACCTTTTAAAAAAATCCAAGTTGTATGGAGTTGGAAGCTTTGCTTTAGGTTTGTGTTATGGTTTTTTATGCTATGGGATTTTGTACTTGATCTCTTATCTGCATGCATTTTGCTCAGAATTTGGAAAAGTACTTAGTACTGACAGTTCGCTAATTCCTTATTTTTGCTTTTAGGTACGTTCACTGAGTGGAGTGATCAAAGATATTGGAAACCCCTTTATAACCTTTTAAAAAAATGCAAATTATATGAAGCTGAAAGCTTTGCTTTTGTTTTATGTTATGGTTTTTTATGCTATGGGATTGTGTATTTGATCTCTTATTTGCATGCATTTTGCTCCAAATTTGGAATAGTACTTAGTACTGACAGTTTGCTAATTCCATATGTGTGCTTTTAAGTACGTTCACTGAATGGAGTGAGTAAAGAGATTGGAAACCCTTCTTGGAAGCGATCATTCTTGTATATACTCGTGGCATCCTTAGCTTCCTTCTTATACGGTTACCATCTTGGGTTTGTTCCTTTTGAGATTTTCTTTTGTTCTTGGTTTTTCTTTTATGGAATTTCTTGAGATAATGCATTCTTAATACTCGCTGTTGTTAATGCAGAGTAATTAATGAAACGCTAGAAAGTATTTCAAATGATCTTCATTTTAATGGGAATACCATGGCTGAAGGTAGTATTGCAATGAATTTAGGTTTTAGTATTCGTGTCTTATTTGAGAAACTGCTCTATTAATATGTTGTCTTTTGTTGTAATCAAGGTTTGGTTGTAAGCATATGTTTAGGGGGGGGCTTTCTTGGATCAACGTTCAGTGGTTTGATAGTGGATAGGGTTGGGTTTCGCAGGGCATTCCAGCTATGTGCTTTACCTATGATAATTGGGTCTTCAATGAGGTAATTGCTGTATTATTTAATTTACCTTAACTTTTAGGATTTTTTGAATGTATCTCCAGTATAATTGAATGCTTTTATATGATAATGCCTTTGAAGGTTTATTCAGATTCTTTTTATTAGATTTTAGCTCATACTAGTACTCACAAGGCAAAATTTTCAGATTAACTGGTAAATTTACCTCTTAATTTCCATCACTTGCGTTTTGGGTCCTTGAGCCATTTATGAGAAATAACAAGCCCCAGCTACCTTTCTCTTTTAGTTCTCATATGCAAATTAAGTTGTAAAGAGTACATTACAGGCTCTCCCTGGCATCATGCTTGCAGTCTTTTAAATTGATAATCTTAACAAAGTTCCTCATTTTAGGTTCTTAGATCCAATAATGTTCTTGCAGTGCAACAGCAAAAAACCTTTGGGGTATGCTTTTAGGGAGGTTATTTGTTGGGACTGGAATGGGTCTTGGCCCAACGCTTGCAACTCTTTATGTGACAGAGGTATCTAAAAGATGGTTTCTTCTTTTCTTTCATATATTTGCAAATAGCAATTTGATCCATGCACAGGTTTCTCCTGCTTATGTAAGAGGCACATATGGAAGCTTCACTCAGATTGCAGCAAGCCTAGGATTGATGAGTTCTCTGTTAATTGGATTCCCTGCTAAGGAAACTGAGGGTTGGTAAGAAATGCTGAGTGAATTAGTAGTAGCTTTGAAAATTATAATTAACATAAAGGTTGTTTTAATCTGTTGTTTATGGTTATATGAAGCAAACTTTACAACCACACTACCAGTGCCCCACCACAAGATGATTTGCTTGGTGTCACATTCTCTTCTTCAAAAAGAATTCATAATTGAACAACTTGGATTGTGCTTTTCTGAATCAGATTGATGACATATTTCTTAATTTAATGATGTACTCAGGTGGCGCATATGTTTCTGGGTATCTGCTGTTCCTGCTGCTTTACTTGCTCTTTTTATGGAATTTTCTCCAGAGAGTCCCCATTGGCTTTTCAAGGTCATTTGCTGTCCTTTCATATTCAGTAATGAATAATTTTACACTCTCATTACATCTGAAGAATCCGTTGAGTGTCCTCTTGTCCTAATAAAAAAGTTAAATCCAGGTAGAAAGATTGAAATCTTATTAAAAGTTATGAAAATGAAAACGGAAGATCAAATTATGTTCACCTTTTATATTATTATATTCTCAGGAACTGTGAACAGTTAGCTTCTATCATTTGGACATGGGTGTGAGTGTCAGATGTAAGTATGTGCCTGATATGGGGATATTCAACTTTTTCTAAAACTGTCCTTGTATTAGGAGGATCCTTTGAGGGTTATAGAACTTCAAGAAAAATGAAGAATTTTAGCAATATAGGTTAGCTTGACATTTATTTTGTATTAGCACCATCACTTAAAATACTTATTTATTGCAGTTGCAGTTAGATTAAAGGATCTGAATATAAAGTCGTTGGGAAGTTAAGCATCTTTGTGAGAAAAAATTCAACTTGACAAAAAATCAATTTTAGTGGATGGATTTAGATATATATCAGATATTTAAGGTATTAGAAGCATCTAGATGTGCTCTAGGTGTTGAAATTGGACAACGGATACATTATATTGTTCTCAACAAACTCTCCTTAGGCTGAAATTTTAATATGCTATATCCTTATATCAGATATTTAAGAAAGATATTAGATCCATGATGTACTCTAGGTGTTGAGATCGGGCAACAGATTCATTACATTGTTTTAAACAAACTCTTCTGAGGCTGAAATTTTTTTTAATACACCATATCCTTATATCATCTCTTCTTAGAATGGGTGAATATCACCCTTTTCTTATAAAAACATACTTGTTTCTCCTTTATCTATTCAGCAAAAAAGAAAAAGGAATTTAAGCACTTTGATATTCTTTCTCTTTGTTTATCTTCAAATAGCTTTTTTTCGGTAGACACTTATAACCTTTACAATTCAGAAAGGAAGAGCTGCTAATGCTGAAGCTGCATTTGAGAAACTTTTAGGAGGACCATATGTCAAAGGTGCAATGGCTGAATTGTCGAAGTCAGAGAGAGGGGGTGAAGCAGAAACAGTCAAATTGTCAGAGCTACTTTTTGGTCATCATCGTAAAGGTGAGCATGCTAATTATTTTCAGTAAGATTTTTATGTTGTTGTATCTATACTTTCTAAATTGTTACTTTTTAACTTCTCCTTTTGCAGTTGTTTTCATTGGGTCTACTCTTTTTGCTTTACAACAGCTTTCTGGTATAAATGCTGTTTTCTTTTTCTCGTCAACCGTCTTTAAGAGTGCTGGTGTATCCTCACAGTCTGCAAACATATGTGTGGGGATTGCCAATTTCTTAGGTATAAATGGCTCAATTACCACGTATCCAACTTGTGCATCATGGTAGAGCGTTTCTTTTATTTTGAGGTTTATATCAACTCAGGATCATTTGCTGCATTGCTTTTGATGGATAAACTGGGAAGGAAGGTACTTCTCATCGGAAGTTTCTCGGGCATGGTAAGGAACAAACTTTTACCAGTTTAATTGTTTGGTGCATGCTAGCAGCATATATATATGATATAAAGTTCCTAATATGGTTGTGTTGTAGCTGTCTATGGTTTTTATAATTTGGCATCTAATTGTGTAATCCCATAAGAGAAATCGTGCCAAGATTTGGTTGGACTTTCAAATTTGTGTCCTTTTTTGCAATTAAGAGTGAGTAGTTATTTTTCTGCAGCATTACTTATACCATAAAACTACCAATATTGTCTAATGCAGTTTGCTGTTACCGTTGTTGTTGCCTTGTGAGAGGCTAAGAACTACAAGGTTTGGAAATATAGGCGCAGTCATATGAAATTCCTATAGGATATGCATATATTTGATTGTGATAATATTGTGGTGCAAGTTTTCTGTTTAATGTATTTTCAGGTTGTGCTAATGCTATGGTACATATTTTCCGACTGTTAGACTTGAACCTAGCAGTTTGTATTATTTGTAGTACAATGTTGACACTTCATATGATTTTCGCTTCATGCTTTTATGTTTCAGGTAGTCGCAATGGGTCTTCAGGCAGCTTCAGCTAGCTCCTTAGTCTCTAGCAGCAATGAAGTTTATCTATCTGTTGGAGGCATGTTGTTGTAAGTTGTTAATCCTTTGATGATCAAACTTTTTCGGCATGGAAATAAGCTTCTTAAACACTTGAGTCTTAGTGTGACTTTGGTTATTTAAAATTTCCTCTTTATTCATAACAAGACAATGCATACCAGATTGAATGCATAACCAATTTTCCACCTGAGAAAAATGCATCTTTGGGGTCCCATAGACCTTGTTTGAGGTAACCTTTATTAGACTTTTACAAAGGGTATTCAAAGGAAACATCTACATTTAGTAGAGTTATTTTCTGGTGTGGCATTCTCTTAAAACAAGCTTTGATTATGTGAAAATGCAGGTTTGTCTTGGCCTTTTCTGTGGGTGCTGGACCAGTCCCTAGTCTCCTCCTATCAGAAATGTTTCCGGGCCGGATAAGGGCGAAGGCAATGTCAGTTTGCTTGGCTAGTCATTGGGTAACCAGCTATAACTCTTCTTCCTCTTATTGGAAACTGTTGCTAGACACGGGATTTACTTTTTTGCTTGTTTAGCTACAAGTTAATCATGTTAAATTCCCGGAATAGATTTTTATGTTAAATTGATTGTTTTTCTGGAAAGAAATCATGTTAGTCGTACTTCAAAGCATTATATCAAATCTTGAGGTCCCATTGGATATTTCATAATTCTCCTGGTATAGACAAGCTTTTATGATAAGGGTCTTGGGTGTTCTTTCCTTGATCTTGACTCTTAAATGCGCAAACAAGTCCGCAGTGAGAATTATTTCACCTTTGGCTTTGATCTTTTCTAACAGGTGGTAAATTTCTTTGTTGGTCTGTTGTTTTTGCGGTTACTGGAACAGATAGGACCATTAGTCCTGAATACAATTTTCGCCACCTTCTGTTTGCTGGCAGTAATTTTTGTGAAGAGAAACGTGTTGGAAACTAAAGGAAAATCACTTCAAGAGATCGAAATCAACCTTCTTCCACCAGAGTAGAGGTTTATCAGTTTCATCTAATTCTCTGAACCATTGTGAACATAGCATATTAAGGTAAATATGTACCTAACAGAACTCTAGTTTAAATTAGTTAGCCAGGTATAGTTTTTGGACCCAAAGCCCTTTTTTAAGTTACGGTAACTTGTGTTGTCTAGTTGCCTACTTTAGGTTTGCAGAAGAAATTCGGAAATGAAAAAAATCACTAAAACATATTGTTATTTTGCAGAGTTGCTAAGCATTTAAGCAGTTCCGTTCACCCATGTCTCTTTCACTGAATCATGTCTGAAACCAATATGAAGATGCAAACTCCGGTAAATGATGTTGTAGATGGAGTAATGGGAAGAAAACAATGCATGCATCAGGTGCTTACTCTGCAAGGCTCATAATGTGTATTCTAAGAATGTTTTCTTATTGGTTTTTTTCTTGCAAACTGGACATTTCTTGATGGAATTATTAACGTGGTATTATACATATAACATGGCTTCTACTGTTTTTGAGCTTCAACATAAGTAAATCCATGATTGATCCTCACTTTTGAGTTGGGTACTCCGATGCTTTGTTTGTCAGTAATAGTGAAGGATCACAGTCATAGTCGGTTAAGAAATGTTAGTTAGCCGAGTCAGTGGGCTGAAGTTGTAACTAATATAACGAATGTAACGTTTACTTAAGTTCTTTGATATAATTTTCTTGCATTTAAACAATAAAATTTGTGTTTGAAGATGAAAAACAAAAGTAAAACAGTCGTTGGTTGAGAGAAAAATTAACGACTCTCATTACTTCAATAAGCAATATTACAATGTACATAAGTAGCTTCTTTACATTGGAAGAAAACAAAACATTGCTTGTGCTAGTATCTAAGCTGTAAAATCAGCTTAATGATAACCTAAGAGGCTACTAAATCAACTAAGTACATGACTAATCCTTAGCAAAACAAGAATTACAATCAAACCAAATATGAGTCGCATGTTACAAAAAGTTTTAACAACCAAAATGCACATTAGACAGTTGCTTCTTGTTGTATTGTTGCCAACTTTCAACACTCCTCCTTGACTACAAAGCAGTAGACTCCAATTCTTTTCCTCAAGTACTCAAACCTTGCATTAGCTAGAGGCTTGGTTAGAATGTTTGCAAGCTGAACCTCCGAACTGCAATGAGTCAAATTTATTTCTTTTGATAGTTCTGCCTCCCTTACAAAGTGATACTTGATCTTGAAGTACTTGGTCTTGCCATCAAACACAGGATTTTTGGCAATAGCAATAGCTGACTGGTTGTCCACTTTGATCTCTGTTGCTTCCTCTTGATCAGCATTCAAGTCACTCAAAAGTTTTCTAAGCCAAATGGCTTGATTAACAACAGTAGCAGCTGCAATGTACTCTGCCTCTGTAGTGGATTGAGCTACTGTTTGTCGTTTTTTTAGAACTCCAACAAAACACCCATGAACCTAAAGTGAAAAAATAGCCCGATGTGCTCTTCATGCCATCAACTGAGCCTGCCCAGTCACTATTTGAATAGCCAACCAGTTTCAGCTCCTCAGCCTTCACAAAGTTCACCCCATAGTTTAAGGTCCCTTTGACATATTTTAACACTCTTTTAGCAACATTGAAATGAGCAACATTGTAGCAATGCATGAACCTTGATAGAAGGCTGACTGCATACATGATGTCTGGCCTTGTTGCTATCAAATAAAGCAGGCAACCTATAAAGCTTCTGTAGCCTTTCTCATCCACTCGTTCATGGTCACTATTGCTGGAGAGTTTTTCTCTTTGTGCCACATGAGTACTAGCAGGTTTGTTGTTTGTCATGCAAAACTTGCTTAAAATCTTTAGAGCAAAAGCTTGTTGGCTTATGAAGATGCCATGCTCATTCTGATTTACTTCCATGCCAAGAAAGTAGGGTCATTAAACCTAGATCAGTCATCTCAAAAACATCTTGCATCTGTTTCTTGAATTCTTCAATCAATTCATTCTTACAACTAGTAACTAGTAAATCATCCACATACAATGACACAATCAGCAAGGTTTCTTTCTCAAATTTCTTCACATAGAGTGTAGGCTCACTAATGCTCTTTTCAAACCCCAGCTTTGACAAGTAAGCATCAATTTTGTCATACCAGGCCCTTGGAGCCTGTTTTGGACCATACAAAGCCTTCTTGAGCTTGTAAACCTTGTGATCTTCACCAGGAACCTTGAATCCTTCTGGCTGCTCAACAAAGATTTCTTCCTTAAGAAATCCATTCAAGAAAGCGGATTTGACATCCAGCTGGTGCACTTTCCACAGCTTTTGAGCAGCTAAGGCAAACAACAGCCTTATGGTGTCCAACCTTGCAATTGGTGCAAAGGTTTCAGAAAAATCAATGCCATACTGTTGACTATATCCCTTCACAACTAGCCTCGCTTTGTGCTTGTTCAGTGACCCATCTGCATTATGCTTGGTCCTGAATACCCATTTCACACCAATAATTTTTCTGTGTGCTGGCCTGTCAACCAGCTCCTATGTATCATTCTTGTGAATCATTTTCATTTCTGCTTCCATTGCTTCTTTACAGCAGCCCTCCTTTGCAACTTCATAAAAGTTGGAAGGCTCAACAATGGTCATATCACATCTTTCATAGATGTCCTTAATAGTCATTGTACCTCTGACAGGTACATCATCATATCCTTCCTCAATTTTAGTTTTATTCTCAACATGCTGCAAATCAAAATCCTGCTGGTCTTACTCAAATAAACTTGTATTTCTTCCATTCCATTTCCAACAACTGCCTTCATTGAACTTCACATCTCTACTCACAACAATCCTTTTAATGGATGGATCAAAGACCCTATGCTCTTTCGTTATGCTGTTGTAGCCAATGAAAACTCCAGGAATGGACCTTCTTTTCTAACTTGGTTCTCTTTTCAGCTGGTACGAGTGTGTAACATAAACAGCCAAACACTTTCAAGTGTGAGACAGTAGGCTTGCGTCCAAACCAAGCTTTAAATGGTGTTTTGCCTTTGACTGCATTTGTTGGCAGTCTATTGAGTAAATACACTGAGGTATTTACTACCTCTGCCCAAAAATGTTAGGCATTTTCCCTTTAAACAACAAACACCTGGCCATATCAAGAATAGTTCTGTTCTTTCTCTCACAAACATCATTCTGTTGTGGTGTGTAGATGGTGGTTAACGGATGCTAAATTTCAACTTCATCACAAATCTTTTGAAACTTTTGAGACACATATTCAGTCTCATTGTCTAACCTCAATACCTTCAGCTTACAACTTGCTTGATTCTCAGCTAAGGCCTTAAACTTGCAAAAGAAATCAGCCACTTCTGACTTCTATTTCAAAAAATTCACCCAACAGAATCTGGTGCAATCATCAATGAACAACACAAAATACCTATTGCCATTTAAAGAGGAGGTCTTTATAGGTCCATAAATATTAGTATGGACCAGTTGGAGCCTCTCTTGAGCTCTCCAAGCTTTGTTAACTGGAAAAGGTAGTCTGGTTTGCTTGCCAAGCTGACAGACCTCACAAACTTCATTTTTAGGCTTAATTCTGGACATGTCTTCAACTAGACTCATCTTATGCAGCAAACCAAGTGACTTGTAGTTGACATGCCCTAACCTTTTGTGCCATAAACATGATTCATCAGTCAGAGTAGTGTAAGCCTTTACTTCTACTGATTTACATCTAAAATGAAGGATTTGTCATGTATAGCTACTGTCACAAGCTCTTGACCAAAAAGATCCTTAATCACACAAGTTTTTCCTTCAAAGATAAGGGAGTAACCCTTCTCTAACAACTGACCAACACTAAGTAAATTCTGGTCAATATCAGGTAAAAAAAAACTTCTGAAATTATTTTGTTACCTGATTGAGTGCAGATCATAGCTTTTCCTTTGTTTTTGGCCTCAATGAACTCACCATTCCCAATTCTGACCTTGGACACAAAACTGGTATCTAGTTTCCTAAA
>CM025143.1:7575741-7587476 GCA_013467495.1 Gossypium gossypioides | reverse complement strand
ACCAAACACCTTTATATAACTTAAAAAATATAAGGTCTAAAATACTTTATTAAAAGAATCTTTTAATCTTGTAAAAATATTTTGAAATAATTAAACCGTTGTTGAGAACCAAACTTCACGGGCGAAGTGGTGCCTAACATAGTGGCACTCCTTCAAGCACCAAACAACAAACAATAAATAAGTAGTACACAAGGAAGTTGTTTATACAGTACGATTTTCCTATATCTGTGGAGCCTAGCTTAGTGAGAAATATCCACTATCTTCAACACTTACAACAAGTGATATTAATCTATCACACACCCCGTGACAATTTTTCTCACCTTTGTACCTTGAAGACTAGATACTTTCACCACTAAATTCACCCATTGTAAATTCAATAAGTAAAACCACAACACAAAGGTTTTACTATCAATATGAATTTAGACAATAAGGTTCCTCACTTAGAATAGATTAAGTGTTCAATATTCTCCATTCATAAACCTATACAAGTCTCTTAATTATATACAGTTTATTGAGACTTACATAAGAAGATCTATCACAATCGCTATAAAACAACCACATTAGAGGTTGAATACAATAGAATAATAAACAAGGTAAATAAGGTTTCTTTGCATCTAAATCTTCAGTGATTCAATCCAATCCAACTTCCTTGATTAAGGGTGATCCGATTTGATCCAATCTCCAAAATTTGTTTCCCCAATGATATGATCTTCATTGATGGGCTAGATATCGTCCATATAATCAACATAGCCCATACAAGTCATTTAATAAGTTGCCAACATCTTAAACATGAAAACTGTCTCCACAAAAATTTGGTGATCAAGGGAGTGGGCATTCCTTCTGACAACAAATTACCAGTTTCATATTTTTCAACAATCTCTCTTTTAGCAAATTGTTGAACAAAACATACAAAAAGTAGGAAGCTATAACATCAAGTAACCTCAGCTCCCCTTTACCATATTCTCATTAACTCAATAAACTTAACTTAGAAAATAATTAAGTAAATTAATCATCAATGCTTAGTTGACTTTGCATCAATAACCAACCATAATTATAGCTAACCAAGTAATGAGATAATGCTTTAAAGTAAATGAAATTCATAAAAAGCATCGGTTCTCCAGCAATATCATCATCAAAAGAAAATAAATTGAAAAGCTAAACATTAAAAACTTCCTCTCTTAATGCAGCAATAAAGTTTTTCTAACAAAATCTCCCCCTTTCGATAGTCTCCCTCTCAAGAATAGCTTCTAACATCATCAAGCATCCTTTTTCTTTTTATCTCCCCCTTTTTTTATCAATAAATGCCAAACTTATCTTCATCAAGCAAGGCAAGTAGATTAGCCTAAAGAGCTCTTTTGTAATCAATCAGCGTCCTTACAACTTTAGCTTTAGCTTGCAGTTTATTTCAATATCTCTGATTGAATTCAATAGAGAAGTTGAGTTCATCAACTATCATTTTCCTCATGCTCAAAGGGAAATAATTTTGATAGTGGGCACTTCCTAGGTTTGAGATACTTCATCCTACTCAGTATCATCAAAACAAAGTTACTCCCCCTCAATAGCAAACCAAGTAAACAACTCATCTCCCCCTCAATGGTAGTTTACCAGCATCCTATCTGCCCTTCAATAACAACACCATATTTTGACAATAACAATTGAGGACCTTCCTTATCAATGCAGGTCTAAATTCATATCATTCTCCACATATAAATATCTTCTGATGCTGCTTACTGTCTTTGTCACTAACACTTAGTAGAAAATTAGCATAAAGTTTCATAACCACTATTTCCAAGAAGTATATCTATGCTATGATCAACAAAACTATTATATTTTACAAAAACCGTTTTAAGAATGGCATACCTCTTGAGATAAGTAGCATCAAGAAAGATTTTGTTCTTTATCTTCAACATCATGCTTGGGCAGGACTTAAGGCAATGAGCAATCTTCTAGTGATCACAAAATCAGCTTGGGTGATAAGATTTTCTTCAACATTCTTTAGCTCGAACTGAGAGGTATAACATTCCAAACGAACTATGTCTTTGTAGTTTTGTCTAGGTTTGCCCTTTGTCTTAATTCCATCATAAACATCACTATTTATATCAACAAGTGAGCTATTTTTTCTAATTATTTCTTAAGGTTTAAGTGGATCATCATCATTAAACTAATCATTGATCCTATCAATAACTAAAACAACTTGACTTTCTACTTTTGATTATTTTTCAGGTTTAGCATTGCCAAGGGGAGTGGGTACTCCCTTAGGTACCAAATCTAGAGTCTTGTTTTCATCATCATCTTTGCACACTGCATAAACTCTAGCATCATCAACCACCACATTGATTGGCTCCATGACCTTCTGAGTATGTTTGTTGAACACCTTATACGTTTATTCATCATCGATCTTTTCTTACTCAACCATGGGTTTTTGGATGTTGGTAGTAGAAGCTCCTACATTGAAGGGGCTACTAAACAATGATGGTTAAACAAAGGCAACAACAATATTCAGTAAAACGTTATCAATGATTGAGACATGTACACTTCGACTCAAGATTTCTTAAATAAGAGCATTGACAATTTGTGTCTTCATGGTAGATAAGAGACTTTATTCGCCCCTTGGTGTGAACATAATGAACACTTCAAAGGTGAGGTAAGAAATAAGAGGTGTAGGTATAACATAAGTTACCTCTTAGTATGATGTGTTTGGGGAGTGGGCGCTCTCTCGATTGCCTCATCATTTTCTCAATAGGGGAATTGAATGTCCCTTCACCAATAGTTCGTTGTGATTGTTGTTGCTTCTCATACTCTTTAGTAGATATGATCTTTACGAAGGCCATAATCACAGGAAAATGATTTTTTTTTGGACATGTATAGCAATAAAAGTTTTCATTTTCCAAATAAGTCAAGTTTCTTCTAAGATATGAAGAGAGAAATATCTCTAACAATTGATTCCCCCTCAAAAATAAAATGGTGCCAAAAATTATTTCACAATCTTCAAAAATCTGAGTAAATTAATTAGCAACATAATTATCCCAAATACATCAAAATGGCATCAAGAATTGTCGTGTAGATGCCTTCCATAATCAATCAACACACCTTATGCTCAGCAGATTCCAACTGAGCTTCTTAAGCTCTCAAACCTGTTGCTTTTGTAAAAAATTATTCTAGCTGGCTTTGAGTAGGCACATACTTCTTTCCACCTGTGCTTTCATGATCATCTATATTCCTAGCCTAATCAACATCTCAGTGTCTTACTAGCACATTACACTATCTTTAGTAAACCAGATACCAAGATCAAATGTAGCATGAATGTACCTAATGTTTAGTTTGACAACCTTGACATGTGAATATCTTAGATTGGCTTGATATCTAGAACCCACACCATCACTAAAACACATATCGGGATGGCTATATTTGAGATAAAACAAATTGCCAATCATGCTATTGTAGGTGGTTGTTGGATCAGGTACCTTAAGTGTAGTATTTTCGTCAATGTACACTTGTAATTTTTTCAAATAGATTGGTTTATAAAAAAATTCATTGATTACATTAATATACTTTATATAATTGTCCTCATATAGGTTTTGCGCACAAAATAAAATAGAAGCAAATGTTGTTCACTGGATGTCTAATGTTTAACTAATACTAAGCGGTGTTACGTGGTCGAATCGTAATACAGAATGACAACTTATATTAGTAGACGAATCTGAACACGTCCTTAGTCTAATCGAAAATGAGAAAACCAATTAAAAGACTAATATGCTATCTATCAAGTCCAATTGGGGAGATGCTTTGTCTTGGGAATCAGAGTGAAAGACTTCCAGAAGATAGAGATATAGATACGACTGATTGGGCTGACAATACATCAGATTGGACCCAAGGAGAATAGATCCTGAATCTGTTTATCAATTTATTCACTTGTGATGTTCAAAGTGTGGCATACCTAAATCCTGAGTGGATGATGGACTATGTATGTGTGACTCGTATACTTTGATGTAAGTAAAAACCTAAGTTCAAATAGATAAGTAATCGAAAGCTGGTGCATTGGGTATACGAATTCTGTAGTATGTAGCATCATTCAAAAGAGTGGAATTCATAGCCTAGGATATGGGTAAATGATATCCTCTTATTGGCATTACATGGTTGATGAAGAGTAAACATGATTATTGATCATTCATCTTTGTGACGAATGAATTGATTACTTGTTGATAGTAATTGGCTTTTCATGAAGGAAGATGTAATGGTTACTATGAGATAAAATAGGATCATACTGGGAGAACGAATATTATCCCAAAGAGATAAAGGATATCCTATGAGGGTAACACACTTATGACAATGTCATTGGATGAGTATTGATTGAGTTGCTCTCATAATGGTATGTCATTGGGGAGAGTTCAATCACGATACTATCGTTGAAAGAATTCATGACTAAATGAGTTTATATCTAATAGGTGAAAAATTAGAACTTAATTATAAATCATTTGAGCCTCAATCGTATATGTCCAATCGGTCCCTCCGCTAGCTTGTTGAAACTAGAAATGAATTGCATGTTGAATCAAATGAACAAAAATGAATAGAAATGGTGAAAATGGAGAAATGAGAGATCATTTGGAAATGATTATGGTTTTCTCCAAAATGAAAATGAAAATGAAGAAACAAAATCTTATGGAAATGGTTATGGTTTTCTCCAAAATGAAAATGAAAATAGAGAAATGGAAACATTTGGAAATGATTATGGTTTTCTCCAAAACGAAAATGAAACTGACTTGAAAATTGAATTTATGTGTTTCAAATTAAATGAAGTTTAAAAAAGGAAATAAATCATTTGGTCATAGTGAATCGTTGAATACAGGAAAATTAAATATATTTTCTCACAGATTCTTTTATGGTAAAGTTGTCATGATTTTAACGGAATTAGAATTGGGTTGAGAAGATTATTTAATTGGAAATATTTTGAGAAGTTTATTTTGAGAAATAAAAAAATATCTGGTTAGATTGAATTATAAAGTATTGAGTTAAAAGCCCGAGAAGTACTTGTAATTGAACTTGACATGGGTGAGACCCAAAAGCCTCTCATGTTAAAAGGAGTGGATGATAAACCCTAGTAATATTAACTAAGGTTGCCTCCACCTATACTTCTAGTTAGACTAGGAGTTTGTTTTTTAGTAATATTAACTAGTAAATAAACTTTTACAATTCAATAAGGGTTCTACCTTCTTTCTTTATAAATAGATGGCACCGGTAGGGCTATTAACATAAAAACTTTAAGATAGCGTTACTCTGCCCGAAAATAGAGGGAATTTATTCTCAACCATTAAAATTATTTTTCAGAATAACAAATTCTGCCGATTTCTATTTGAGAAGAGATTTTTCATTTTCACACTAAAAAAAGAAAACTATTTCTAGTTCTTTGTTTTGATTCGAATCATTCGAGCCCACACTCGAAGTAGTTCATGGCACGAGAATAATGGAGAGGATCATTTGGTTTAAAGCCAAGAACAACTAGGATCTGTCTATCCAAAAATACAAGTGTGAATTCGATTTATGGTTTATTGCTATAAATATCACAACCCGAGTTGATTTTTTAAATTTTTATTTTTCGCTGTACAAGAAAACTATTTTCGAACTAGATATTTTCCAATAATTAGTATCAGAGCGCCAGGTTGTGCTATGTTTATAGTATAAACTGAGACCGAAATTCTCTTTCTTCTTCATGTATGATTATATTTGATGTGTCATTCTTATACTTTTTTTTTGAACCAAAAACGACCACAAGGGTCAATCACATATTATTAAGTAACATCACAAATAACAGCATTATGGATTTTCGACGGATAATCACATATTATTAAGTGTCATTCTTATACTTATATGCATGTTTAGGGGAATGTATGCGAATGAAAGAATGTAATTGTTTTATTGTTATGGATGATAAAGTAATTTTGCCAAAATTATGATTCCTAGAAAATTAATTGTAATTTATTATTATCTCGGACATGTATATTTTAGATTGTGGACTCTCATCTCCATGCAGAGTTTTTATTTTATTATTTTAGAATAAAATATGTGAGTTGGAAACAAACATAGTGATTTTGTAATATTTTTCCCAGCCAAATTGACCAAGATGCATCAAGACCAATCAAGAAGACACAAACTCGACCTAGCCAAATCGACACAGAATCAACAGTGGTCCAACATCAGGAGGCTGCCTACCGATTGTCTGATAGTGATGATCGACAATAAAGGGCTTTCGGTGATGGCAGAAAGACAATGATGAAAGAATCGTTAACTGAGACCGCAACAGAAGTCCGTGGTGGCAAAATTGAAGACCCAAAGTATGCTTTGGGTGAATTTTGTAATTTCTTTTTTTCTAGGACGGAATCATGGAAACTTTGGTTGGTTAGAGTCATTTAAATTTTATGCTTTTATTTATGAAATGAGTATGATGATATTTATATGAATGCGAATGTATGTTCATGCATATGCATGATAAGCATTCCATATAGTTTAGGGAAGAATGCCATATGTACTTGTCATGCATATATTGATCATTCATGATTGAAATCAGACATTAAAAACATATCATATTTCTTTTTAAATATTAAGTGGGAGAAGGTCCTTAAATAAGACCTACGACATCCATCAATGGTCTCTTGTGATGAAATGAAAATTTAAGTAACCCATGGTAGGATTGTCACGTGGACCTTACTGAGAAGATTTCTTAAAAGTAAGTAGAATTCTCTTGTGGTAGGTACTATAATGTAATGTTTTAAGAAGTTTTCTCTTCAAAAAGGACAACTTGTCACAGCATGCTACTTGGTGAGGTTTTCCCATGATGACTCATTTGTGGTACATGATGCGATAGGTGTTGAGTCAATGGTTATATACTCAAGATCTTCTAGTTAAGTAACTCCCCGCGGAGCTCTACTTAAGTTAGAATGATGGCCAAACATTACATGATTTTTAGTACGTCTAAATGCCTAAGGAATTAGGTTCATATGCTAATTGGATGGAAATCCATGTTCTTACTAGCTGATTATGATCACCTCACGGTGGCTTGATTCAATAGGTGCAGGGAATTATCGTTGCAATGACTTACACATGTTTTCAAGATTTTATGTAAGACGCATGCATCATCTTAATGCATATCGTACTGTTGCAAAATTTTTTCAAACATTTGCTTAATACAAATATATTAATGAAAAAATCTTTTTATTTTCAGTTCAAAAATGACACCTACTCTTTTATTCAACCCACTCACTAAAAACAAATTGAACGGAAACAACTATAAGGAATTAAAAAGGAACCTGATGATTATCTTGAGATGTGAGAAACTTAAAAAAAATTCTTGATAATAAGTGCCATCCGGCGACTCAAGTTGAGGCTAGAAAACACTGGAGGAGTCTGATGAGATAACTCATTTCTATATGCTAGCAAGCGTGACCAACACCCTATATAAGTAACTAGAGAGCTGTAAGATTGCCAAAGCGGTTCTAGATAAGTTAGAAGACATGCTCGGAGGCTAAACTGCCTTGGCTCGACAGTCTGCTATAACTAGTTTGATGAATGCCTAACAAGAGCCTAGTACTCCGGTCAAAGACCATGTGATAACTCTTATGGAATACTTTGCAGAGGTCATGAAAAATGAGGCCAATTTGGACCGGAACACTTAAATTGAGATGGTGTTCAAGAGCTTATCCAAAGACTTTGCTAAATTTTGGGTCGCATATAACCTTGGCAACAAGAACCTAACACTTGCACAACTCATAAAGGAGTTACAATCCTATGAGTTGATGTTGAATGGTGGTCAGCCGGTTAGAAGAGTAAAAGAAAATATAGTTGTCGCTTCTTCCTTAAAAGGGAAGGGAAAACACTAAAAAAGGCAAGGCTAAGGTTTCTGGGCTAGCACAAGTGGAAAGGAAGGGAACTAGAAAGCTTAAAGACTTATGTAAGTCTAAATTCTTCTTCTACAAGAAGAAAGGACACTTCAAGGCGAACTACAAATAGTGGAAGGAATACCTGGCCACCAAAGGCAAAAGTATGCAACCCTTTGTGATAAAAATTTGCTTAGTAGAGGATTCAATAGACCACTGGGTCATTGATTTGAGAGCCACTAATCATGTTTGTGTTTCTCTACAAGGGTTTGAAGGGGTGCAAGATCTTAAAGATAAGAGTATATTGTTATGGACTGGAAACATGACAACTATGGCAGCTGAAGTAGTGGGAGATGTATATATTTATTTTGATAATTTTAGCATGATTATTTTGAAAGACATTTTTTATGTACCATGTTTCAAGAGAAACTTAATTTCTGTTGCATGTTTATATAAAGACAGTTTGATCGGGACTTTTAATAATAATATTTCAATATTTAGAAATCGTAATCTTATTTGTAATGGATGAATGTCAAATAATATCTATTTGATCAAACTAAAGATGTACACACTGCTTAAGACTAAAATAATGAATAAAAGACTTAAAACTTCTCACTTTAATGAGGCATACTTTTGGCATTTGAGACTGGGTCATATTAGCTAAGAAAGAATCACTAAGTTTGTGAAAGATAACATCTTAAATTCACTTAAAAAAATCAATCTTCCATAGTGTGAATCTTGCTTGGAAGGTAAGATGACTAACTGATCTTTTAATGCAAAAGGAATGAGGGTCATAAAACCTTTAGAACTTGTGCACACTGACATATGTGGCCCTATGATTGTCAGTACAAGAGGTGATTACGGGTAGTATGTAACCTTCATTGATGATTATTCCAAATATGAGTATGTATACCTAATGCACTGTGACCTACCAAAAATTGTAGTGGCAATTTAAGTATTTTTAGCTATTTAATGTACTTGTTTGCTTGGAAGGTAATATGACTAACTGATCTTTTCTCTCCTCTTGTTTCACACTTTTTTTCACACTCCCTTTCACATTCTTTTTCACTCTTTTTCTATCTCATTTTCATTCTTTTTTTCTTTTTTCGCTCTTGTTTTTACTTTTTTTTCTTGCGCTCTCATCATCTTTGCTTGGTCTTCTCGAATTTGATCTGGAATCAATGATGCCAAGGTGACTTTTTGGCTTTAATACTCAAACGTTAATCGATTAGCATGACCATCATAATAGGCTCATCGATCGAATTTCCACGGACACCCTAGGAGAATGTGGCAAACTTGCATCGAAATTACATGACAAAGCACTTCATCTTTGTACTTACCAATTGCGAAGGGTACCATCACTTGTTTGGTAACTTTACTTAACCACGTTCGTTCAACCATTATAAAGTATATAGTTAAAGATGTTTCGTCATAGGCAGATGAAGTTTCTCCACCATAGTTGTACTCTCAATGTTACTACAACTTCCTCCATCTATAATCAAACTACAAACCTTTTCTTGTACATAGCAACGAGTTTGAAATAGGTTCTCCCATTGTATTCCGTTGCCATTGGTTTGAACATTTAGGGACTTTCTTGAAACAAAGTTTTCCTGCTTCATGATTTAAAATAGTAAGAATGGCTCACCAAACGAAACCTTACAAGTTCACTCGAAAAGCAAAGTCACTCCGCTTGTGTTTCACTCGATTCGTTTGGCTTTTACCTCTTGATTAATTGCACTCGTGCCTTTTACCTCTCACAAGTTATTCTCTTGGTTCTAGCAGAACTAAAAGAACATAATCAAGAAAAAAAAGTTGTTGTGGCAACAAAAAGGTAGTAATAGGATTCAAAAGGGTTTAAAGGTATTTTAGGTATTTTTTTATCTTCACCAAAAGTGTCAAAAAGATGATAAATGGGTTAAGGATGGTGTTTAGGAATGTTTCGGGTAGAACGGTAAAATGGGAATTTTTTAGGTCAAATTTTTTTTGTTATCGCCAAATTTCACAAACAGGCGTAAAATAGGCTTTAGAATATGAATCGGAAGAAATTTTTATAGTAGGGTTCCTAGACTTTTTTTTTGAGTTCCTACTCATTCTTTTCTTTTTCCTTCTTCTTTTTTTTTCAAGAAAATTTTTGAATTTTTTTAGAAACCCGGGATAACGTACGTACCTGATTTAGATTTCGGTAGCTCTAATACAAATTGATGTGAACTCGGTTATGAGTTGATCATGATTTAATGTGCCCGATCATCTAAATAGGTACTTGAACAAAAGTTAAGTGAAATCGAAAGAAAAAATAAACAAAGAATAGAATTTTAGATATACCTCTCGAATTATAAAAGAACCAGAAAAGAACCGAAGTTATATAACAACTTGAACCAAATTCTATAAAGTTGGGTTAGAATCGAAAAGTTTGGAATGGATGGATAAAGATGATTGCCACACTTTGGGATGGTGAACAAAGTGGTAAGATCAGTTTGAACGCCACAAGAACATAATTCTTGATAAGTTCGATAAGTTCTTAAAGAACAAAGAGATTAAGTCAAATGTATATTATATCAAAATGGTCTAACCATGTAAATGTTCTTGTACAAGGTATTTATAAACCCCTAAGTGGCTAAGAAAATTTAGCATCTAGGAGTGTTCACATAATAATAAATTCAGTGCTTAAATACTTCCCTAAACCCGAATAGTCACAAACCTGTCCCCAAATTTGTTCATGTATGCTTAGTGAATAATGAAGCTTAGACTCCTTGAATGACTAGCCCTTAATCTCCCTTCACTCCCCTTGGCCGAAAGTTAAATGCATGGGACATGCATTACTTTAATTTGAAGCCTTATTGCACCTTGATCACTTGAATGGACAACTTGTTAAATGATGTGTCTTAAAGAGATGTTCATGCACGAATTTAATCCAATTATTTATCTCCAAATGCCCCTTGCAATGTTATTATGTATCAACAAATGAGGTGATTGAATAGACACCTTTTCTCCTCAAAACCGAATAGCCACTAGGTGTGAACATGATGAAGGCTTTTTAATTTCGAACAACCACATAATGTAAACACTTTTGATTCCTTTTTGTCAAAAAACGAGCTACCGCTTTAACCTTAATTAAGCCAGCCATTTATCTTCCCTTTGGACACATTAACACATGCCTTAGGGCACATTAAATGCAACAAATGATGCTATAGTAAAAATAAAAGGACCTATTTCAAGCAAACTTTTAAGACACAATTAACACTCTTAAGTCTTATTTAAAAGATGTAATAACATGGACACAAATTAAGCACACATATTAAATATGTAATAGGCAAGTCACATTAAAATTGTAGAAAATAAAGGATTATGTCATATGACATTTTAAGCCTCATAAACCACATGCAAAACATTGCACGGGCTTGGAATATCTTTAGGGGCCCAACGCGACTTAGGCTTGTAACATTCAGCCCTAATTTGTTGGGTTAGACCCGTAAGTGCTTCTTTAAGCCTTTTTGCTCTAGCCTGCATCATTGGTCTAATAGGTAACTCAACTGGATCATTCTTTGAGAATTCATCAATTAGCAGCCCTTTGGTTGGGAATAAAGGTAACTTAGCATTCGACACCATTGTCAACCCCATTGTCGACCCCGCGATCACATTAGTGGTTGTCACGTAGGTAGAGGGTGATGCTAGTGTCATGGGTTGCGCATGGGATTTCGTAACCATGACTAACTCGTACGATCCATCGCATTCAAAGGAGGTCATTTGGCCCAATTGGACTGGTTTTCCTGAAGAAATTAAAAGCCCATCTCCAGAGTTTGGCAAATAAGGAAAGTGATCTTCTAAAGATATGCTTGGCAAATATGGAAGGTGATCTTTAGAGATATG
>CM025143.1:7560425-7575653 GCA_013467495.1 Gossypium gossypioides | reverse complement strand
TGATGTATTTTGATTTAGACCGTTGATTTTGGAGAGCCTCAGCTATAAATAGAGGACTCTCTGCTCATTGTACATTGTTCAGTTGTTAATAGAATTTTGAGAGTATTAACTCAAACTTTTCTCTCAAGTATACTTATTTTTCTATTGCTTTTGTTCATTTTTCAAGTTCGTTCTTACTTCGTTCTTCTGCAGTTCTTCGTGGGTGCGTCAAAGGAAATTTTGTTGAATCCATAATTACTGTGAGTTAGGCTGACTTAGGCATTTTTGAGCAAAGAAACTGCCTAAGGCCGCACAGATCGCGTGGGGAAACTCTAAGTCCGTGACAGTTGGTATCCGAGCCAGTGTTTGTAGGCACCGTTGAAAGATGTCAAAAGGAGTTACTGAGAATGTTGAGGGAATAGAGACCCGTGGGAGGGTTGGGAAAGCTAGCTGTTCGAGGGACATACTGTCAGCTTTAAACTCTCGAGGAATCCGTGGGATATATCAAGGAGAGAATTGATGATGTCGATGATAGGTTCCATGATGGGTTACAGTCTATGCAGGAGCAGCTCAAAGAGTATGTGTTGGATAGTGTTGAAAAGCTGAATGGCAGGGATGATGCCATTGAGGCTTTGATAACGGCCTTGAAAGAGGAGATTGCGGAGCTCAAGGGTGAACTCACAATCTACAAAGCTGCCTTGGAAAATGGAGGGCTAGTTGCTGTCGCACCCAAGCCCAATATTGATGTTCCCAAGCCCAAGGAGTTCAAGGGGACAAGGTCTGCAAGAGATGTGGACAACTTCAAGTGGGGAATCGAGCAATACTTCCATGCCAAAGGCATCACGGAGGATGCCATTAAGGTAACTACTGCTACTATGTATCTCATTGACGTTGCTTTGTTGTGGTGGCGTCGTAGATCCACTGATGTGAGACGTGGTGGGACTGAAATTGGAACTTGGGAGGAGTTTCAATGTGAGTTTAAATCACAGTTTTACCTAGAGTAAGCCGAGGATGAGGCTCAGGCAAAGTTGCATCGGCTTGCGCAACAAGGCACCGTGAGGGAGTATGTGCAGGAATTTAGCGAACTCATGCTTCAAATCTCAAATATGGGTGAGAAAGAGGCGTTCTTTTCCTTCATGGATGGGTTGAAACCGTGGGCGAAGCAAGAGTTGCAACGCTGAGAAGTTCAAGAGCTTACCAAGGCAATATCTGTGGCCGAATCGCTTGCTGAATTTGAGGGGAAGAAAGACAATGCCAATGCTTCTAAGCCCAGATTCAATCAAAAGAGTAATAGTGGGGGAGATAAAGAAATGCCCACTAGGAACGGCAACGGTAAGAAGCCTTGGGACAAGAGGAACAGTGGACCTATAAGTTACTTTCACTGTGATGGTCCACATATGATTAGGGACTGTCCAAAGAAGGCCGCACTCACGGCTATAGAAGCTAAGGTGGAGTCAGATGTGGAGGATAACAATCTTGGTTCAATACTTGGGGGTGTAGAAGATAGAACGAGTCATGGGCTGATGTTTGTAGACATCATTGTGGCCGACAGAAAATTGAATGCGCTGGTGGACACTGGTGCGTCTGATTTGTTCATATCCGAAGAGCCAGCTCGAAGACTTGGGCTTAAAGTAGAGAATGAGTTGGGTTGGATCAAAACAGTGAACTCAGAAAGTGTCCCAATCAAGGGTGTTTCTAAGGGAGTGGATCTTCAACTGGGTGATTGGTAATACCACTCGAAGACTATGATTGTGTGGTTGGATTAAGTTTTCTTAATCAGGTTAATGCGCTTATTGCCCCTTCGAGTGATTACATGGTGATTTCGGGTTTGAACCATCCATGCATGGTGAGAATACAAGGAAAAGAAGCTTGGAGGGAAAAACACTGTCAGCAATTCAATTTGCTAAAGGAGTGCGCATGGATGAAGTCTCTTATTTAGCTACCTTGAAGATCGAGGACACCGTTAAGTCCGTTAGTGAGATCCCGAAAGAAGTGAGCCAATTGTTGCAGTGTTTTCGGGATATGATGCCTGCTTAGTTGCCTAAAAGTTTGCCACCAAAAAGGGAGGTGGACCACAAAATTGAGTTAGTGTCCAACGTGGTACCGCCAGCAAGGCCCCCTATCGTATGTCTCCGCCAGAGTTAGAAGAGTTGCGAAAACAATTGAAGGAACTTTTGGATGCGAGATTCATTAGACCATCTAAATCCCCATACGGTGCACTAGTGTTGTTTCAAAGGAAACACGATGGGTTCTTGAGAATGTGCATCAATTATCGGGCTCTGAACAAGATTACTGTGAAGAACATATACCCTATGCCTTTTATTATAGATTTGTTCGACCAACTTGGTAGTGCAAGATGGTTTACCAAGTTAGATTTGAGATCGGGGTACCATCAAGTTCGGATAGCCGAGAGGGATGAACCAAAGACTGCTTGTGTGACACGGTATGGTTCGTATGAGTTCCTTCTGATGCCCTTCGGACTCACGAATGCCCTAGCTACATTCTGCACCCTAATGAATAAGGTACTTCAACCTTTTCTTGATTGTTTTATGGTTGTTTACCTTGATGATATTGTGGTGTATAGTAAGTCTCTCGAGGAGCACGTGGGACACTTGAGGGAGCTAGTCTAAACTTTGAAGGAAAATGAGTTGTTCGTTAAGGAGGAGAAGTGCTCATTTTCCCAACAAGAGGTGTCATTCCTAGGCCACATTGTGGGATGGGGTAAAATCTGAATGGACAAGAGCAAGGTTCGAGCCATTTCCGAGTGGGAGCCTCCAACCAAGGTGACAGAGTTGAGATCTTTACTTGGTTTGGCAAATTACTATCGACGCTTTATCAAAGGCTACTCTAGAATTACCACACCATTGACAGACATGTTGAAAAAAGGGGAGGTATGGGATTGGAATCCGGAATGTGAGATGGCCTTTAATCAATTGAAGCAAGAAATGACGAGGGAACCCGTGCTTACCTTCCGGATTTTTCAAAGCCTTATGAGGTACGCACGGATGCATCAGATTATGCTATCGGGAGAGTACTGATGCAAGATGGACATCCAATTGCTTTTGAGAGTCAAAAGCTTAATGAGACGGAGCGAAGATATACGGTCCAAGAGAAGGAGATGACTGCGGTGGTGCACTGCTTGTGCACATGGAGACATTATTTATTGGGTTCCAGGTTCGTTGTCCTTACCGATAATGTTGCCAATAGTTACTTTCTAACCCAGAAAAAGTTTTCTCTCAAACAGGCTCGTTGGAAAGTTTTCCTAGCTGAGTTTGATTTCACAATAGAGTATAAGCTGGGGAGTGCCAACATTGTGGCTAACGCACTTAGTCGAAAGATAGAGTTTACGGCAATTAGCCAACCTGATGGTTCCTTATTGGAACGCATTCGAGAAGGATTGTCCTATGATCCTACAGCCAAAAATTTGACTGAGCTGGCCAAGGAGGGAAAAACGAGAAGATTTTGGCTTGATGGAGAGCTGCTATACATCTATGGGCGTCGCCTCTATGTGCCTCATTATGGGAAGCTACGTAAGGAAGTCATGAAAGAGTGTCATGACTCGAGATGGGCGGGCCACCCAGGGATGCACCGTACTTTGGCCATTTTGGAGGAACGTTACTATTGGCCTCACATGGGGGATGATGTGGAAACTTCTGTGAAAACTTGTCTAGTTTGCCAACAAGACAAGGTCGAGTTAAAGACATCAGCCGGTTTGCTTCAACCCTTGCCCATTCTAGAAAGACCATGGGAGAGTTTATCCATGGATTTTATTGTTGGTTTGCCTAAGTCTGATAGGTTTGCGAGTATTCTTGTTGTGGTGGAAAAGTTTTCGAAGTACGCAACATTCATTCCAGCCATCAAGGAATGCCCTGCTGAGGAGGCATCTTGGTTATTCCTTAGAGATGTGGTGAAATATTGGGGAGTGCCATAGTCTATTATTAGTGATCGAGATGGGCGATTTACAGGTCGGTTCTGGACGAAGTTGTTCAAGTCAATGGGCTCAGATTTAAACTTTTCCACAAGTATGCATCTGTAAATCGATGGGCAAACTGAACGAGTAAATACATTGTTGGAGACATATCTGCGACACTATGTGAGTGCCACACAAAGGGATTGGCCAAAGTTATTGGATGTGGCTCAGTTCTCATATAACTTGCAGCGAAGTGGGGGAATGAACCAAAGTCCGTTTTGAGATAGTGACGGGCCAACAGCCACTTACACCCAACGCTGTTGTGACCCGTTATACAGGACCAAATCTGGCAGCTTATCGATTTGTGAAAGATTGGCAAGAAAAGAATGACTTGGCTAGGGCTTGTTTACACAAGGCGAGCAAGCGCAATAAGAAGTGAGCCGATCAAAACCGAAGAGATGTGCAATTTCAAGTGGGTGACTCAGTCCTTGCCAAACTACACTTGATTTTGCGATATACGGGCTTGCACAAAGGGCTCGTGGGAAGGTATGAGGGGCCGTTTAAAGTTGTAAAGAGAGTGGGTAAGGTGGCCTACAAGCTTGAGTTGCCTCCAAAACTTAAAGTCCACCCAGAGTTCCATGTAAGTATGCTTAAGCCATTTTATGGAGACCAAGAAGATCTAAATCGGGGCAAGTCTGAACGAGCACGAATGGGGGTAAAAGTCTCTTACGACCGTGACGTTGAAACCATTAAGGCAGGTCGTGTGATTAGACGAAAGTACCATCGACTGCGTCATGAATACTTAGTTCGATGGAAGGGACTTCCTGACAGTGAAGCAAGTTAGGAACCTGCTGAGGCATTATGACAATTTCAAGGAAAGATTGACCAGTTTTATGAGGAGGACGCGACAAGGGCGTCGCTACAACAAGTGGGGGAGAATGTCATGGGTTGCGTATGGGATCTCGTAACCATGACTAACTCGTACGATCCATCACATTCAAGGGAGGTCATTTGGCCCAATTGGACTTGTCCATTGCCTGGAGAAATTAAAAGCCCATCTCTGGAGCTTGGCAAATTAGGAAAGTGATCTTCTAAAGATATGCTTGGAAAATATGGAAGGTGATCTTTAGAGATATGGGATTCTAGATATTAAATGTAATATTTAGAAGATACGATTATGTAATCTTAAAGATTTGATATTTTGATAGCTTTTAATTATAGCCATTGATGTATTTTGATTTAGACCGTTGATTTTGGAGAGCCTCAGCTATAAATAGAGGACTCTCTGCTCATTGTACATTATTCATTTGTTAATAGAATTTTGAGAGTATTCACTCAAAATTTTCTCTCAAGTGTTCTTATTTTTCTACTACTTTTGTTCATCTTTCAAGTTTGTTCTTACTTCGTTCTTCTGTGGTTCTTCGTGGGTGCCTCAAAGGAAATTTTGTTGAATCCATAATTGTTGTGAGTTAGGCTGACTTAGGCATTTTTGAGCAAAGAAACTGCCTAAGGCTGCACGGATCGCGTGGGAAAACTCTAAGTCCGTGACACTAGGGGCAGCATTGGAGAGAAATGAGGAGAAAAGTGGCGATGGAAAGAAGGTTTGGTAGTGTGGTGATTGTGGTTTAAGGCTAAGAAACAATGAAGGAGAAAGAAAAGTGAGCAAAAAGGGTGGTGGAAGGTTAATCAAAAGAGAGAAAAAAGAGAAAAGGAGTGTAAAAAGTGTTGGGTTTTAGAGGTACGTCAATGAGAGGTGGGGAGTGAGAAGATGGATGAAAAGAGTGTGGTCAAACATGTCTAGGTTCAATGAACAATATTCATGGAAATGGTGAAGAGAATGGTATGTTAGGGGGACAAGGGATTCAAAAGCGGATCATGTTCTCATAAGTATGGCATGTTAACCAAAAAAAGAGAGGAAATAATCTTCCTTTAGTATGGCAAGAAGGGTTGGATAGCAAAGGGGTATTATGCACATGGGGAAATCACAAAAAAATAATTAAATAGTTGCTGATGAGGAGACTTGAACCAATAACCTTTAGGATTTAATTAAACACTTAACCACTTGGCCAATTTATTCCTTGTGTTTAATTTAACAGAAAATATTTAAAACATGGGATTTGTCCTTTTCTAAGGTTTGAAGCAAAATTGCACCACATAGAAAATAATGAGAGGGAAGAGATTCAAATACTGGTAATCAAGGATAGCTCCACCACTACTTAATCACTAAAAATCAGTCGTGACCACTCTTAGTTCATTAACTCAATTTCTACTAACCCAGTTTTTGGGATGTCACAACTCCCTCTCAAAAAGAATTTTGTCTTCGAAAGTCTTATTGTCAAGCCAATTCACTTTTCCAAAAAATTCATAACTCCTCTTTCTAAATAACCATCACGCTTTAGTTGCGCAATTTCTGATTCCAATGTAGTTTCAATACTTCACCTTAAATCTCAAACAGATTTCCTATTTACTTACACGAATTGTCTCAAGGGACTATTTATAGAAATATTACTAATGGTTTCCTTATTCCCAGATTCTCAATTTCACATATACACTATTAATAATAAACATTTTGGTAATGTCAATTCTCAATCAATGCAAGGTACAATTAGAATGGATCTTAAAAGTACCTTTGATGAAATCAGCCACATCACGGTCCTCTCTATGCCTTGCTGCATAAACCAAGAATGCTTGTCTAGCATTAGTGCGATTTGCACCTTGACCGTCTGTTCTCTACTTAGCAGTACCAGCTCTATTATTACCACGTCCCTTTTGATTCTGATTCTATTGGGGTTGCGGTGCTCTTCTTTGATCCTTCATATGGGGAAAATTCTTAATCTGGTATTCCATGAGTCCACATTTTAGACATGCTCTCATTTTCCTCCAATATTCTCCTTTATGGGATTTTCTACAATGAGCACAATCACAAATTTGGTCTCTATTACTCGCAGCAATTGGATACTGTCGAGTTCTATCATCATGGGCCCTTTTTGTTGGACGCGGATTAGAATTACCAGAACCAAAGTCCCTCTTTACCAGAATCTTGGTCTTGTCGCTTCTGTCTCGTTTAGCCCCATTCACCTCTTTAAAAATCTTCAACTTCTCAACTAAGGTTTGAAAGACTCTCTCTTGTAGGATAACAGCTTGTTCCTTGAGATCATACTGTAGCCCGTTCTTGAATCTCATGCACTTATCCTACTCCGGAGCTACTATCCCTTGTGCATATCGGCTCAACCTCAGGAACTCAGCCTCATACTCGGATACAGTTCAGTCCCCTTACTTTAATTTGATAAACTTTAGTCTTCGGGCTTCAAGATACCTCGAGCCCACATACTTCTTTCGAAATGCAGTTTGGAAATAATCCCAAGTTCTCCTATCAGCTTGAGTAGCCTCCATAATGGATTGTCACCAGCAATAGGCCTCATCTATCAGAAGAGACACTGTACCCTTAAGTTTTTATTCTGAGGGACAATCGTAGGGGTATTGACTAGTTGATTGAATAAGAAAACCCAAAACAATAGTTGATTAAGATTACTGAAGTGAGCTAATCACCCATATCCATATTTGATATATATATTTCCTTATTTGATTTCTTTCCTTTAGTTTGTTTAATTTCCTTTTTTGTTTTTAGGATAGTTTATTAAATTCTCATCTTTTTAATCATTCGTACTATAATCTGATTAGAATATTAATTAGATCTATTTATGTTTAAGTTAAGATTAAATTAGTGCTCGCCTCCTTTAGTTACAATATTCGGAGTACTCACCTCTTCCGTTGTAAACTATATTACAACCTGACCCTTACACTTGTAGGTACTGTTTTCTTATATCTTTTGTGCAGGATTTCTAATTTGGACTTTGGTACTTCCGAAGGTGGTCCCAAAGCCTTTCAGCAATAGATTTGCGGCCTCCAGTATTAGATTGGCCTCTAGCAACTTGCTGTAAAACCCTCAACAGTGCTTGAGATATTGCACCTTCAACGAGTTCAGGATTTGCCTCCTTATTAATAAATTTCTTGGGCGCATCACTTACATTATCCATAACAGGATCATTATTATTGACACCAAGGTCGAATGTAGGCACTTGGGTAGTAGAAGACTTTTCTAGAGCCTTACGGCGACGTACACCATGAGTTTGTACTCCTAGATTATCCATAATGCTTGTCGATAAATTTTTATGAATTTTATTTGACATTTTCATAAATAAGTTTTTTATTATCACTTGAGTGTTTTAAATTAAAGTCTCACTATCTAAAAGTTTACCATATTAATTCTATGTTTTCATAATCTAAAGTTTCAAGTACAAAGAGTACTTATCTTGGATCAGGTTTGGGAGTCTCGAATTTTCAGAGGTTTAATTTTAAATTCAATAACAAGAATACCTTTCTAAAACTCTTTAAAATATGTATGTAGACCCATTTAAAATGCACAATTTGAGTTTTGAATCAGGTTCTGATACCATTAATTGTAATGTCCCAAACCCGGTCTAGACATTATGGCTGAATAGTTGGTTCAAATGTTAGTTCGAGTCTTCAACCATGTTCCCTTTAAATTGCAGTATGTTTTGGATCATCTGTATTGTGGTTGCTTTTAGCTCAAAATTATTTGCATTGATTGTCACCTGTTCTATGCTTCTTTGCACCGCGTCTAATATAGGTAGGGCATACTCGCGCAACATCCGCTGAGCTATTGGGACCTGTTCTCAATTATGTCCTTGCTGTTCTTGGGGTTGTTCGAACAACGGATTTTCTCGGGGCAAATTTATTACCGCAGGTGGATCGTTGTCTATTACTTGACGATTGTGCCTGAGTATTTACTCTGGATCTAGGTAAGGTTTAACTGGAGTGCTGGAGCTTCGGGTCATAAACAACCTAAAAGTAAAATAAAAATAAAAATAAACAAACAAAAATTAAAAGTCTTATCTATAGGTTCTAAAGTTCTTATTTATATTATTAATTGTAAAAAAATTATTGCCGAAACCTCTTCGGCAACGATGCCAACAACTTACCCCCTATAAACGAGTTATTGTTTATAGAATAAATATAACACCAAAACATAAAAATTAAGAACGACAGTGTTCGTAAGTGCACATGTCAAATTGTAATATAGTTGTACAATGGAATACTGGGAATGTTTCGAGGATCGTACCCAAGGGAGGATGGAATAAATAGCGAAAACATTTTTTTACAACAATAAGTCTAGGTAGTAATAATTAATTCCTATATTACGATATATCATAAAATAAATTTAGAAGAATAAAAATGAACAAATAAAATAAATAAATAAATAATGGAAAATAAACAAATGAATTAAACCGATAAACCAATCTGAAAGATTAACTCGCTTCAGGGTTTGCAACTAACTTCGAATTAGGGGTCTAGAGTGGATTAGTCACTGATCAAACAATTATTACCTCCAGGTTTCTAATTAATTTAATCGATTGGTTAATACTCGTTTATCTCTCGACTTCACTTTCTCAACCAGGAAAAATTACGATATACTAGGTTCGACTTATCTTCTTATCTCGTCTTTCCTATGATAACTTATTAGGGTTGTTAAGCCTAATAGTTTAAGAAAACATAATTTATACTAACTAATCCATCTCGAGAAATCCCAAATCCTCTATTAGTCACATTTCCATCCACTCGTTAATCTCCCCTAAGAGATTTAGCCACTCATGTTATTCATAATCTCAAATTGTATTGAATAAATCATGTAAGAAACAAAATCAATTCAGAGAAGAAAACAGATGTCAATAATTCTGGATTGAGTATTGAATAAGAAATAGAGTAGCAAATATCTCGATTGGAGTAATGAAATAAAACAAATGCAAAGGAAAATATAAACTGAATACTTTATTTAAATAAGAAAATACTAGAAATCAAAACTGATTCAAGAAGAAAAATAAGAAAGTATTTAGAAGTCGAAAAGAAAAGAAAAGAAACTAAAACTAATTCTAAACTATGAGAGTTTTTGAAGGCGTCTAGGATGACTTGATTACATTCAAACCCTAATGTCTTATTTATAGAGGTGTTGATAGCCCAAATTAGGTCTTCGGCACGTCCTAGGTCTTCGTATAATTTTGATTACGCAGACAAAAAACCCATCGAAATACTTGGGCAGCACGTCAGCCTGTGTCATACCACACCCCTTGCATGGCTCGACACGGTACTCAAATACTGCCTTGTGTCATTTCTTTGATGTTTTGACATCCCGAGAAACTTGTGCATCACTCGACCTTTGCTTTTACGTCAATCGGACCTTTATATCTCCATCTTACACACTTAAGTAAACCAATTAGCACAATCTAAGGCCTGTGTTAGCCTATTGGGTCACAACACCTACAAAATGTGTTAAAAAAATTATTTTTATTAACTTTCTATCCTAAGGCCTAAATACTGAAAACATAAATTAAAATCCTAAATTGCTTAGGAAACAAGCTCCTTAATTGCGAAATTGACTCAAATTAACTACTACATTGGACGACAGGTCATTTAGACCTATTACTGTAGAAATAATTTTAAAGTTAATCCATCCTCCATTGGGTACAATCCTCGGAATGGTTATTGGTGTTCCATTGTAACACAAAACTATATTATAATTCGACCTGTTCGCTTGCAGATAGTGCACCTTAATTATATATATTATTTGCATGATTTTTACTCTAAACGTTTGCACGTTTGGAGGCGGTCAAATTGTTGGCGCTGTTGCCGGGAAGGTTTCGGCATTAAACTCCAATTTATTTTCTGCAACTAGTAGGATAAATAGGAAAATTAAAAATTATAGATATGATTTTTACTTTCTTTTATTTTATTTGTTTTTAATTTTAAATTTTTTGTTGATTTTCATTCTCTATCTCTAATTCTAGTTTATGAACCGAAGTGGAAGTACTCCAATCAAGCCACATCCTGATTCAGAGCAATTTATGAGATGATGACAATAATCCTTAGTCAAACTTGGTTCGATACTAGTTGGTTAAAACCTAACATTGCTAAACCAGTTATTACCAAACCTTAATTTGAAATCAATCCTGCATTGCTAACTTGGGTGACCACGAACTTGCAATTTGGTGATGATACCGACATGGATCCGGTGGCATTTCTGAGACGATTTGAACATATTTGCAGTACAGTTAGGTATGTTGGAATTTTAGATGAGGCAATTAAATTACTCTTCATTCCTTTTTCACTTGGAGGCCAAATTAGAGATGGTTAGAGGTATTACCATTGGAGACTCACATTCTTGGAAATTTTTGTACAATTATTCTTGGATAGGCTCATACCAAAGCCTTCTACATTAAAGACTCAAGCCAAACTACTCGAATTCAAGAAAGAACCAACCGAAACATTAGGGAAAACTTGGGATAGATTCAATTTAATACTTTGGAAAATACTTGGAGGTGGCATTGATCTGGCAATTCAATTACAACAGTTTTATGGAGGCGGATCAATATAGCAAATGATAATTTGATGTTATAGCTGGGGGAAGTATTTGGACAGAGACAACCCATGAGATACTTGTTCTCCTAGAAAAATCAAGCAACAACGATCACGCTTGAGGATTGATTAGAGAACCAAAAGTGGTGACTGAGCTAATGAATGTCACTAAACAAGAATCAATGGTTGATGAGGATAATTCAAAAAAAAGAGTGAGGAAGTTTCAAGCGATGGTGATTCTTACATTTTTTATTTGGACGAAATAACAAAGGAAGAAGTTTCAGAAGACCCATTGAGAGATCAATTGGAATAGATTTATCAATTGGACTGGAAAAAGTAAGCAACAACGATCACACTTGAGGATTGATTAGAGAACCAAAAGTGGTGACTGAGCTAACGAATGTCACTAAACAAGAATCAATGGTTGATGAGGATAATTCAAAAAAGAGTGAGGAAGTTTCAAGCGATGGTGATTCTTACATTTTTGATTTGGGCGAAATAACAAAGGAAGAAGTTTCAGAAGACTCATTGAGAGATCAATTGGAATAGATTTATCAATTAGACTTGAAAAAGCAGGGTGAGAAACCCTTGAGTCAACTAGATACCTTACTCTTGAAGAAAATTAGTGAATGGACCAAGTGCTTGTCCAATTGCAGTGTATCTACCATAGTATTCTCCATATCTATCTGATCTTACAGTTTTAATTTGTTTCTTACATTTTCTTTCTACCTCTACTTTAAATATTTTAATAGCATCCAACACTTTATCTTTTTTGTGAAGCAAGTAGAGATACATGTATTGTACTAATCATCTATAAAGGTGATAAAATATTTATGACCATGTAGACTCATATCAGGACAACAAATATCAGTGTGCATGATTTCTAATAATTCAGATTAAGTGTTTCAAGAACATAAGCTCTTAAAATGATAGTGTATATAATAAAATAAGTTCCAACCAATGTAGTTTCTAAAATACCATTTGAAAGGTCGAAAATCGAGTTTTAGACATATGCGTGTTTGGGGATGCCCTTCTAAAGTAAGAGTTTATAATCCATAAGAAAAGAAACTCGACCCAATGACTATAAATGGGTACTTAATTGGATATGTTGAAAGATCCCAATAGTATAGATTGTTCTATCCATCTCATATCACTAGAATTATAGAATCAAAAAATGCAAAGTTTTTTTAGAATGACTTGATTACTGGGAGAGATCCATCTCATAATTTAATTTCTAAGATAAATCATTTTGATAATCAAACTCTTACTATAAGTGAAAGATTGGTCATTACTCACATCACTCCTCAAATAAAAATGAGTGTTAGGCAACAATTGTTGAGCTTCCACAAGTTGTTGATGGCAATCCAATAGATCAAGTTGTTCAACCATTATCGAAACCTATTGAACAACCAGTTGTGGAACATGCTCCTTAAGAGAATATTGATACAACATTACAAAGATTAACTAGGACTAAGAAAACAACAATACTTGTGGACTATATTGTGTATCTACAAGAAGCTAGCCATGAAATTGGAGTAGAAATTGATCTTGAAACATTTCCACAAGCCATGAGTTGTAGAAAATCTAAGTTGTGGTGCAATGACATAAAAGAAGAGATGAATTATATGGAATTTAATGACATATGAGAACTTGTTGAATTGGCTAAAGGAGCAAAGGAAATTGGATGTAAATGGGTTTTTAAAACTAAAACAGACTTGTCAGGCAATATTGAAAGATATAAAGCAAGGCTCATTGCTTAAGGGTTCACTCAAAAGGAGATAATAGACTACATAAAAACCTTTTCTCCCATGTCTAAAAAAGATTCATTTCACATCGTTTTGGTATTAGTTAGCCATTTTGACTTTTAATTGCATCAAATAAATCTGAAAATGACATTTCTTAATGGATACCTTAAGGAGGAGGTTTATATGAAAACAACCAGAAAGACTATCGATGGTGAGTAATTGGTATGCAAGTTTAAGAAATCCATACATAGATTGAAACAAGCCTCTCACTAGTGGTATTTAAAATTTCATGATGCCATTTTTTTATTTGGTTTTGTGGAAAACATCATGGACCAATGCATATACTAGAAGGTCAGTGGGAGTAAAATTTATTTCCTTGTTTTGTAGGTGGATGATATTTTACTTGCTACCAATAATAAGGGTTTGCTATATGAAGTGAAACAGTTTCTCTCAAAGAATTTTGATAAAGATCTGGGCATATTATGTAATTGGCATTATGATCCATAGAGACAAATTTCAAAATGTTTTGGGTTTATCTCAGGAAACCTATATCAATAAGGTTTTAGAGAGATTTGAAATGAAGGACTATTCACCTAGTGTAACACCTATTGTAAAGGGTGACAAGTTCAACTTGAACCATTATTTGAAAAGTTAGCTGGAAAGGGAACAAATGAAAAATATTTCATATGATTCCTTTGTTGGAAGCCTAATGTATGCTTAGGTTTGTGCTAGACCTGGCATTGCATTTGTTGTTGGAATGTTCGGAAAATATTAGAGTAATCTAGGTTTAGACCCCTGGAGAGTTGCAAAGAAAGTAATGAGGTACCTTAAAGGGACCACGGATTTCTTGCTTATGTATAGGCGAACTAACAACTTGGAGGCAGTTGGTTATTCAAACTCGAATTTTGCTGGATGTGTTGATTCAATAAAATCAACATATGGATACATTTTTATGTTAGTTGAAGGAGCAATATCTTAGAGAAGTGCAAAGCAGACCTTGATTTCCACTTCTACCATGAAGGCTAAGTTCATTTCTTGTTTTGAGGCAACCTTACATGGTGTATGGTTGAAAAGTTTCATATTAGGGCTTAAATTTGTTTATTCTATTTCTAAGCCATTGAAAATGTATTGCGATAATTCAACTGTTGTTTTCTTAGCTAAAAACAATAAAAGTGGTATTCAAAGTAAAAATATCAAAATAAAGTATTTAACTATAAGGGATCGTGTTAAAAAGAATAAAGTGGTCGTTGAATACATTAGCACTGAATTAATGATTGTTGATCGTTTAATGAAAGGCATGCCACCATTAAGGTTTAAGGATCATGTAGCACGAATGGGACTTAGTTCCACCTTATGATTTTTTTATTTGGTAAATTATCATTAGTAATGAAATTCTTATTTATTTGGACGTTGTTTCTCATTTTTGGTGTACACATTTATGTTGAGAATAATAATTTTTATTGGACTTAGAATAAACATACGATTTATTCATTAAGTTATAAATGAAATATAATACTCGTCTTTTAGAGAATTTATCTCCGTGATTCATGTCTTATATTTCTTTTATTAATAATAAGATTTAGAGGATTTTGAGTACTATGGTAAGTATATACAGACAAAATGGGAGTATGTAAGTTTTTTCTTCATTAAGTGTCCTATCTATATAAAACTCTCAAATGTTCCCTTATTTATTAATTTATGTTAATTAAAAACAATATTAGTGATGATTATAATATAACTCAAATTTTACAGGTCTTAATTAACATAAATGATGCTTAAGTTTCTTTCATAACTCATGCTTTTATTGAAGATGTTAATGTTGTTATGGATTGTCCTTTTACTTATTTTCTTATAAGGAACTTAAATTGCTCCGTTTATTTTGTAAGGGATTAAACTACTTCTGACCCTATAACGTAATGATGTCTTGCATATTTATCTACTTTAATAAGTTTGAGTAAACCAATTTTTCATATTATTTAATTCTAAAGACCAACTAAATCGAATTAAATTAAATTAAATTAAATTAAATTAATAAATTTAAATTAATTAATGGTCTCTTGAATTCCCAAATAGTCATTGATCTAGTGAAAAATAAATACTTATTAATATTAAGTCTTCTCTTTAAATATTAACAATTACTAAAAAAAGAAATGATGTCTCGAA
>CM025143.1:7517959-7534076 GCA_013467495.1 Gossypium gossypioides | reverse complement strand
TATGATTACGCCATAGAACCTTCACCAAAGGAATAGACTTCCTCCTCAGAACCTTTACGTCACGATCCAAAATCTGGACAGGCTCCTCCTCAAATGTCAAGTCTGGTCTAACCTCAATCTCCTCAATAGGGACAATATGAGTAGGATCAAAGCGGTAACGCCTCAAAATAGAGACATAGAACACATCATGGATATGATCCAACGCCGAAGGTAGCTCCAACTGATAAGTAATTGGTCTCACTCGCTTCAAAATACGGTAAGGTCTAATAAACCTAGGGCTCAACTTGCCCTTACGACCAAACCTCAGTACCTTCTTCCATGGTGAGACCTTGAGAAAAACGAAGTCCCCTAAAAAATACTCGACCTCACGAAACGAAAGAAAAAGGGGATGGTGCTGAGCAAGAGAATGATCACGTGGTATCTCAACTTGATTGGTGGAGGCAGAGTAAGGGGAAGCCGAAACAAATTATCCTGAATTCAAAAAAATTGGTGCCATTTTTTATTAAACCTCTTGAATTAGAATTGAAGCCGTTACCCGCACATTTAAAATTTGGTTATCTAGGAGAACAAAATACTCTACCGATAATTATTGTTGTAAGCTTAGAAGCAAACCAAGAAGAGACTTTATTAAGTGTCTTGAAAATGCATAAAAAATTATGGGATGGACGATTGTTGATATCAAAGGAATTAATCCTGCACTCTGTCAACATAAGATCAGATTAGAAGAAGGGACAAAATCTGTAGTTGATGCTCAGCGTAGACTTAATCCAACTATAAAAGAAGTGGTAAAAAAGAATTGCTTAAGTGGTTGGATGAGGGTATTGTTTATGCCATTTTTTATAGTGAAGAGGTTAGCCCTACATAGTATGTACCAAAGAAAAGAGGTCTAACTTTAGTCGAGAATGATAAAAAAAAGTTAATTCCAACAAGAACGATTACTGGTTGGAGAGTATGTATTGACTACCGAAAATTAAATGATACAACAAAGAAAGACCTTTTTTTATTGCCTTTTATTGATCAAATGCTTGATCGATTAGCAGGTAAAGATTATTATTATTTTTTTGATGGATATTCAAGTTATCATCAAATCCCAATCCATCTAGATTATTGGGAGAAAACAAGTTTCACATGTCCTTTCGGTACATATGCTTTTAAAAGAATGTCATTCGATTTATGTAACACTCCAACAACCTTTATGATATACATGACCGCTACATTTGCTGATATGTTAGATGGGTTGGACGTATTCATGGAAAAATTCTCAATTTAGGTGGACTCTTTTCAAGAATGTTTGGGTAACCTCGAAAAAGTTCTTAAAAGGTGTAAAGAGACTAATCTTGTGCTTAACTGGGAAAAATGTCGTTTCATGGTAAAAGAAGGATTGGAGCTAGGACATCAGATTTCAGGAAAAGGAATGGAAGTAGATAAAGCTAATATTAAGGTTATAAAAAACCTTCCCAATCCAACAAATGTCCGGGCTGTTCGAAATTTCTTAGGCTATACAAGATTTCATCGAAGATTTATAAAAGACTTTGCTCACATCTCTAAACCATTGAATCAACTTCTTCAGAAGTAGACACCTTTCATATTTGATCAAAACTTTGTCAAAGCCTTCGAGGCAATAAAAGAGAAACTTATATATGCACCAATAATCATTACCCTGAACTGGTCAGAACCTTTTATTATTATGTGTGATGCTAGTGACTATGCGGTAGATGAAATTTTGGGCCATAAAAGGAATAATACATTTAGGGCTATTCATTACGCAAGCAAAACGCTAAATCCAGTGCAATGCAGTTACACTACAATTGAAAAAGAAATGCTAGCGGTGGTTTTCGCTTGTGAAAAATTCCAATCCTATTTATTGGTGAACAGAGTGTATGTTTATACTGATCAGTTTGCACAAAAATACGTCATGAAGAAGAAAGAGACAAAGGCCAAGTTAATGAAATGAGTTTTATTGCTTCAGGAATTCGATCTATAGATAATGGATAGAAAAGGGACTAAGAACCAAATTGCGGATTATTTATCCAGAATAAAGAATAACTTAGAAGTGGGAACTATTGAAGAAATTAAAGAAACCTTCACAGATGAACAATTATTTAGAGTAGACATCCATCAAACAAGGCCTAGTAAACACATAATACCGTGGTATGCAGATTATGTTAATTACATTGCAAAAGGTGTATTTCCATCATAGTCATCTTGGCAACAGAAGAAAAGGATAATTTACGAGTCAAAAAGTAACAACCCATTTTTTAGTTATTTTGAGACCACAAATTTAATGTGTCGGTCCATAAATATTAATTATTTAATATTTTTTAGGTCATTAGTGTCATATTAAAATTTGGTTAAGAAATTTTATCGTTTAGATAGTTAATTAAGTAAAAAGAACTAAATCGTAAAAATTGAGAAAGTCGTTTCTAAAAATTAAGGTGGTCAAATAGCTATAAAGAGGTGGGTTAAAGGTCTAGAGTGGTAATTAAACCATTATTCTTCATAGTGGACGATAAATGACATATAATTGTTGATATTTGAATGGAAATAATAAGGGTACAATAGTAATTAGGTTATAAATAAAATTAGAATAAAATAAGATATAAATTTCTAGTCATCTTCTTCCATTCACACTTTCTAAATCGAATTGAAGGAGAGGAAACTTCGGCTGGTTAGGGTTCTTCTAATCAGTAGGTATTTTATACTCATTTTTAGTAATTTTTATGTTTTTAAGCTCGTATTAGCTTAATTTAGCTAACCTGATGACTAATTTGTAAAACCGTCAAAAGTCATGAATTGTGTCATTAATGAGTTTGAGTAGTCCATGTACTTTGGTTGTTACTGCAGATTAGTTCGGTAAGTTCGTTCGGTTTAATTTTAGTACAATTTAACATTTGTTATAGGAACTTGTATATTGAATGTTGGGTTGTTAAAGTACTGCTTATATATGGAACATAGGATAGTGAGTTTTTCAAGAATTATTCTATGATGAAATACTCTACTCTGAATTGATGAACGTATGATAGAGTACAATTGGCATGCCAATAGGTTATTTTGTGCGCGATATGGGATTGATCTGAGCAGTGGAGATGATTTCTGTATATTCTCTATTCACTGGATATGCCGAAGTCCTACATTTGTTGTGGACTATCATGTTATATTATAGTGTACTCTAGTGTGTTGGTTGGTCTGTCTCGTTCGAGCATCTGGTGTGCTGGATGATTAACCATGTACTCACAACCACTTATCATTCATCGGGCTATGTTTTATTAATCTTTGAATGGCATTGAAATGTAAAAATTTATTAGTATTATTGTGTTGAGAAATATTCACCTATTGAGAGTTGTGATTGACAAGAACTCTGTTCTTTTATCTTGTTATTTGAATTGTTATGTTTAATTTGGTAAGTTTTATCATTTAATCAATGAACTTACTAAACTTTATGTAAGCTTACTTGTGTTTTTGGTCTTTTCTTTGTAGATTATGTTTTGTGGAATCGAGACATCGAATCAACTCAAAGAATCACACTATCCAGGAATCTCTTTGGTAGATTTTGAATTTAAATTGGCTCATATGGCATGTAAAAGAACAATTTGGTCATGCTTTGTAATGGTTCATAAGCTTATTGTAGGGTATATGTGCTATGATTTCGATATGATAACTTAAAACAATTATATAAAGCATGTATGCTTGATTCATGGTTGGTGTTAAGTAGCCTAACATGAAATGGTAATTGTCATATTTGAGGTATAGCATGGTGAGATTGAAATAGTTTATTTTGTGTGTATGATATGTTTTTTGGATGATAGCTATGGTAGGGAATGTATAAGTGTTTATAGTGTGATTTCATGTATGACACATTGGTTAGCCATAGGTTGTTGAATTTGTTAAGTTTTGGTTGTTCTTAAGTGTATTTATGGCCTTGTGATTATGAGTTATAATTTGGTTTAGGTACTTATGCAAATGGATGAAAAATGGGCATGATTTAGGCCATTTTTTAGCACACACGGCCAGGGACATGGGCTGTCACACTATCACGTGTCTCATATGGTTAACCCATACGGGCTTGTGCCTTAGCGTGTTAGGTGTAGGGTACACATGGGCTGGCACATGGCCTGCAGCACGATCGTGTGACCCAAGTCAGAGAGTTACACAGCCCACGCACATGGGCGTGCAGGATGGCCACACGACCATGTTTGGAGCCACACGGTCTAGGCTTTGCCACACAACCTGGACACACGGCCGTGTGACCCTGAATTGAAATTTTTTAATTTTTCCCTAAACTTTATGATTTGTTTTGAATTGGTCCCTAATTGTTTCAAAACTATTTTTAAGGCCGCGAAGGCTGGATTTAAGGCCCGTAAATGTATGTTCTACCACAATCTGAATTATTTCTAAAATTGTTAATTAAATTTGGTAAATTTGAGGCTATTTGATATTGATTGTTCTGAGTTGAATGGTAATATTTTGTAACACTAATCTAAATACGAGTTATAGGTGTTACATTTAGTGGTATCAGAGTTACGATTTAGTCGATTCTCAGACTGAGCGTAGTGTGTTTAAATTCTAGAATTACATGCTATATAAGCCTGTGATAGTGTGATATTGATTGATCCAATCTAACCCTTGTTTTCTTGTAGATTCTAAAGATGTCGTCTGATTCTGAACGTGATGAAACTAATGAGGTTAACAGTAATATTCCGACTAATGATTCTAGTGCAAGTCACAATATACCAATTCCACAAATGTCTAAAAATGAAGTTAAAAGTATGTTCTTCAATTTAATGAGACAATGGTTTTCTGAATTTATGAGTAATAATCTAGTGGCCTAGCAACCTTCACCCCCTACTGTACCTCCTGTTGTACCACATGTAGTACCTCTACCCCCTCCAATAACCGAACCAAGTCAGTGAATTCCTGTTGATAAAGTTAAGACATTTGGGGCCCGAAGAATTTCGGGGTAGAACTGGTGATGATCCGTCTAAAGCTAAATATTGGTTAGAAAAAATTTAATGAGTTTTCGATGAAATAGCTTGTCCTCCTAATGATTACCTCAGATGTGTTGCATCATTGTTAAAAGATGAGGCTTACAGTTGGTGGTCAACGTTAACAGCAGTAGTAGCAAGAGAAATATCAATTAAGAATTCTTCAAAACAGAATTAAAAAAGAAATACATTAGTAAAAGATATCTTGATTGAAAAAAAGAAAGAATTTTTGTAATTGAAGTAGGGAAATAAACCAGTAGCTGAGTATGAGAGAGAGTTTGTACACCTCAGCAAGTATGCTCGTGAAATTGTATTGACAAAGGAAGAAATGTGTATCTGTTTTGAAGATGGGTTTAATGATAAAATTAAGATGATGATTGGAGGAACTGAAATATGACAGTTTGTTGTTTTTTCTATTCGGGCACAAAAGATGGAAGAAATTTGTAATCATAAGAGGCTGAGAGAAAAGAAGGCCTAGGAATTCAACAAAAGAAATTTTCCCAGATCATTTTCTGCACCACTACCGAAGAAAACAAAAGAAGATAATACATGTGTCACTACATCATCTGAATTTTCGAGAAGGAGTAAGTCGAGGTAGACTGATTCAGAATTTCAGAATAGACCTACTGACAGTATAGCCAGTGTCCATAATGCTCTAAGACCTAAGTGTGAACATTGTGGCAAACCTCATACTGGTGAATGTAGGGCCGCAATAGGTGCATGTTTCATATGTAAGTCAACTGATCACTTTATGCGCGATTGTCCAAAAATAGTTGGGGAAAAAGAAGATCGAAGTGAAAACCTCCCGACTATGCTATAGAAGAGCAAATGTCCCGGTCAGGGTAGCAATACGAGTGTGAACCGTGGTAGCACAAGAGACACAGCTGCCAAACTTAAGGTCAGAGCGCCTGCACGGACTTATGCTATTTGAGCCAGAGAGGAGGTTGTCGCGCCTGATGCCGTTACTAGTATATTTTATCCCTTTGTTATTACTGTGTATGCTTTGATTGACCCTAGGTCGATTCATTTGTATATTTGTACTGCATTAGCAACTGATAAAAGTTTACTTGTTGAGTCAACTGAATTTGATGTTCAAGTTATAAATCCACTGGGTCAGAGTGTAATAGTTAACTTAATATGTCGTAAGTGTCCACTGAGAGTTCAGGGCTATGAGTTTCCCATCGCTCTAATGTTACTACCTTTCTACGAATTTGATATAATTTTGGGGATGGACTGGTTATCGTTACATGATTCTGCGGTAACTTTAGACAGAAACAGATTGATTAAGATGCTCGTCAGGTGAGTTGATTACAGTTGAGTCTGACAGGATAAACAGTGTTACTAGAGTTGTTTCAGTTATTTCTGCATGGAAGATGATTTGTTAGGGCTGTAAGGCATTTCTAGCTTACATACTGGACACTCGGGATTATGGGTCGAAGTTGGATTAGGTACCAGTTGTTAAAGAATTTACAGATGTGTTTCATGAAGAATTTTCAGGATTGCCGCTAGAACGTGAAGTTGAATTTGTTATTGATTTGATACCTGGGACTGCACCAATATCAATTCTACCGTATAGAATGGCACCAATTGAGTTGAAAGAACTTAAAGCACAGTTGCAAGAATTATTGGACATAGGTTTCATCCGACCAAGTGTATCTCTTTAGGGGGCACCAGTGTTGTTCATGAAAAAGAAAGACGGTTCGTTGAGACTGTGTATAGATTACAGACAGCTGAATAATGTGACGATAAAGAACAAATATCCTTTACCTCAAATTGATGAATTGTTTGATCAATTGAAGGGTGCAACTGTGTTTTCTAAGATAAATCTCAAATCAGGATATTACTAGGTGCGAGTAAAAGATTGTGATGTGTCAAAAACAACTTTCTGAACCCGATATGGTCACTATGAATTTTTTGTGACGCCTTTCGGATAAACTAATACTCCTACTACTTTCATAGATCTAATGAATCGGGTTTTTCAGCTTCAGTTGGATAGATTTATGGTTGTATTCATTGATGATATATTGATCTATTCAAAAATAGAATCCGAGCACACTCAGCATTTGAGAATTGTATTACAAATTCTTCATGAGAAACAATTATATGCAAAATTCAGCAAATGTGAGCTTTGGCTTCGGGAGGTTGGATTTCTTGGACACGTGGTTTCTGCTAATAGGATATGTGTTGATCTATAATATCTTTTGGAGTAAGATCCCTGCCATTGTTAATTGGAAAGCTCCGAAAATTGATTTAGATGTATGAAATTTTCTGTGATTAGCAGGTTATTATCGTCACTTTGTTAAAAAATTCTCTATAATAGCCTCACCGATGACTAATTTGCTACAGAAGAATGTTCGATGTGTCTGGTCAGATGAATATCAGCAAAGTTTTGATTAGTTAAAAAGAATGTTAACTTAAGCTTCAGTACTGATGCAGCCTAAACCTGGGAAAGAATTTGTTGTTTACAGTGATGCATCACTTAGTGGACTGGGTTATGTGTTAATGCAAGCCGAGAAAGTAATAGCATATGCTTATCGTTAGTTAAATCCATATGGGAGGAACTATCCAACTCATTACTTAGAGTTAGTTGCTATTGATTTTACTTTTAAGATTTGATGTCACTATCTCTATGGTGACAAATGTCATATAGTTACATATCATAAAAGTCTGATGTACTTAATAACTCAAAATGAGCTGAATTTGAGACGACGATGGTGGCTAAACCTACTAAAAGATTTTTAATCTTATGATTGACTATCATCCCGAGAAAGTTAATGCTGTTGTAGATGGATTAAGTCTAAAATTGTTATTCACCTTGAAAGCATTAAATGCTCATTTGGCACTGAAGGGTGATGCTTCTGTTTTAGTGCAATTAGGGGCTAGATTGATATTTCTTCAGTAGATTTGGGAGTTGCAAGATGATGACCCGAAGTTGTTAGCTAAACATGAGCAAATCCAGAATGATCCGTTTACAGGATTTACTACAGATGTTGATGATATGATGTTTTTCCATAACAGATTGTGTGTTCCAAGTAATCCAGAGCTAAAGTAAGATATTTTATCAGATGCTCACAGTATTACATACTCCATTCATCCGGATAGTACTAAGATGTTTAATGACCTGAAGCGGATGTATTGGTCACCAAGTATGAAATGTGAGATTTTTTATTTTGTAACTAAATGTCTAGTTTGCTAGCAGGTGAAACCTAAACATTAGGTACTATCAGGATTACTACAACTTGTCACTATCCCTGAGTGGAAATAGGAGCGAGATATGATAGATTTTGTATCGGGATTACCTATGACATTGAGGAAGAAAGACTCAATCTGAGTTATTGTTGACAGATTAACAAAGTCGGATAATTTCTTTCTAGTACGAACTGATTATTCGCTTGAGAAGTTAGTAGAATTATATGTATCAGAGATTGTCAGGCTATATGGAGTGCCACTATCTATTATCTCTGACAGATATTTAAGATTCACCTTGAGATTTTGGGGTAAGCTTCACAAAGCTCTGGGATTAAACTTAATTTTAGCACAGCGTATCATCCGCAGACAGACAGGCAGTCGAAACAAGTAATACAAATTTTGAAAAATATGTTACAATGTTGTATACTCGAGTTTGAAGGCAGCTGGGAAAGGTATTTACCGTTGATAGAATTTTCTTATAATAACAGCTATTAATCTAACATTAATATGACACTGTTTAAGGCTTTATACGGGAGAAAATGAAGGACACCCCTTTACTGGTCAGAGTTGAGTGAATTTATATTAATTGATACTGATTTGATTCGTGAAACTGAAGACAAGGTTAGGGTAATTCAGGATTGTTTCAAAGCAGCGTCAGATCATTAGGTTATAGGTGTTACACAAAAAATTACACTTGGGAAGATCCGTATGTGTTCTGGCAATATGTTGATCAATTGGTTAGAATGTGTGTAGTGGAGGAAGAGATTTACGACATTCTACAAGGATGCCATACATCTCCATCCAAAGGGCATTTCGGCGGAAAGAGGACAACCCAGAAGGTGATACAATCAAGTTTTTATTGGCTAACTATGAATAGAGAGGCTTATGAATTCGTAAAACCAGAGGTGAATCGACAATCATCAGTATCGGATCCCCAACTCGCATTAGAATAACCTTCGAGAAGAAGCTTTGAGTTTTGAGTAAACTGTAACCCATAATCTAGTGTCCCTTGTAAGTATCTTAGAATTCGTTTGACAGCTTTGAAATGTGCATCTAAAGGTTTGTGCATATACTGACACACCTTGTTGATAGAAAAGGCAATGTCTGGTTTTGTTATGACCACATACTGTAGGGCACCCACAATGCTTCTGAAGAAGCGTTCATCCTCCATCGAGCTTCCTTCATGAATAGATAGTCGACAGGTGGTCACCATTAAGGTAGGAGAAGCTTTGGACATATCCATTAGAGCTTTTTGAAGTAACTCCAAAACGTACTTCCTCTGACTCAATAAAATACCACTCGAAGTATGTGTTACTTCGATCCCAAGAAAATATTTCAACTAGCCTAAGTCCTTCAAAGAAATATGAACATAAAGATCATTGACAAAGTGATCAATAGCAAGAGAGTCAGTGCTAGTGACTATTATGTCATCGACATATACTAAAACATAGAGAAGTTGAGACCCTACTTGCCGAATGAAGAGAGAACTATCAGCTTTAGATGCTACAAACTTAATAGCCAGCAAGAATTCCCGCAGTTTATGAAACCATGCACAAGGTGCCTGTTTAAGGCCATAAAGTGCCTTTCGCAGTTTACAGACAAGCGGACGACCATCAGTCTGATGTTGCTCAAAACCTAGCGGTTGTGTCATATAAATCTCCTCATTCAAAAAAGCGTTGTTGATGTCGACTTGTCTGAGAGACCACCCTTGAGACATAGCAAGAGCCAAAACTACCCGGATCGTCGTTGGCTTGACCACAGGGCTGAAAGCCTCTAAAAAATCGACACCTACCTGTTATAAATAGCCCTTAACAACTAACCTTCCCTTGCAGCGAGCTACGGAGCCATCTGTATGTCGTTTGACCTTAAAAATCCACTTGCAACCAACAGCCCGATGACCTTCAGGTAATGGTACAAGATCCCATGTTTTATTAGCTAATAAGGCTTCAAATTCGGCTTGTGCAGCTACAGTCCAGGTAAGACTTTTAAAAGCCTCAACAATGGTAGATGGCTCCTTCTCATTCAAAACAGTGGAAAAAAGTTTTGGCTTAAAAATGCCATTCTTCAACCAAGTTCGCATTGGATGATAGTTAACAAGAGGAGGCAACTGTGCAAGAGTATTAGCTGGTGCACTAGACATGGGTGAGCTGCCTATGGTAAACAACTCCCTCGGTAAAGGTAAGAAACTACGAGAACGTTGGATGTCAGAAGGCTGTGTTGAAGCGGAAACAGGGAAAGTTCAGGTGAACGTAATGAGCCAGAAGACAAAGGACTAGTACCCAGCTGAGAGAGAGTAATGGATAAGGACCAATACTCGCCCCCCAATCTATCTGTAGCATTTTGATGGACGTCTCAAATTGTACTTGCACAATCTTGTGAAAATGAAGGAAACAGCGAAACACTTCTGACTTTGATTTAAGAAAGTACAACCATGTATATCTGCTATACATATCCACAAACGAAACATAGTAAGAAAAATCATTCGAGGACACATGTGATGGTCCCCAAACATCAAATGCCACTAACTCAAACGGAAATGAATATACTGTTTGTAAGGTACCGAAGGGCAGCTTGTGAGATTTGCCCAACTTACAAGGTGTACACACAAACTGTAAGCTGTTATGCTTGAAAAAAACATTACAAGAATTCAAAACACGAGTAAGTGTATTATGACAGGGATGTCCAAGCCTGTCGTGCTAAAGTTCAACAGAGGAAGGAGTCTGAACATTGCACAGAAGAGGAGACTCGAAGCTTTGAGCAGGACTAGGCCTTTTTGAAGTAGCTCGAGAGAAGTCAAACCTATACAAACTATCATACATGTGACCCTCCAGTAGAATCTTCCCTATCTGAATGTCCTTCACAAAACATAAAAAAGGATGAAACTCAAAATACACCGTATTATCTCTTGCAAATTGCCCTACTGAGATCAAATTTTTACAAACTGCAAGAACATGTAGAACATTTTTGAGATGTAACAACCGAGAACCAGCTATAAAGGTTGAAGAACCTACATTAGCAATGGAAACTGACTCACCATTACCCATGGAGACTTGACTTGTACCTGTGTAAGCAGAAGCATTGTGAAGACCAGTCATGGTTAGGGTAATGTGATTAGTTGCACTAGAATCAGGGTACCAAGTCTAATTAGCCAAGGAGGAAGACAGAGACGGAGAAGACGATGAAGGAGCTGCCGTGAAAGGTTGTGAACACGAGCTATAACAGTGAGCTGAGGAACAATAGGACGTAAGAGCTTTACCAAGATGATGGTAATTGACAGATATTGAAGAACTTAAACAGGGCCAGAAAAATTCTCATCAAAGCAGTGATAACATGTCTGCACCAAGTATCCTATTTTACCACATAATTAACACTGTGGTTTAGAACGAGACCACCCTCGGCCCGAACCACGAGCACGACCATGAGACCACCCATGCCTGTGTCCACGATTAGAACTACGACTAGAATCTGAACTAGATTTCAAGTTGTCGAGATTACCTTACTGTGAACGAGACACCAAGTTAGCTTGCAGAGGCACATCAGTCAATAAAGCCAATTGTCGTGCTTCACAATCAAGAAGCATCTCAGTAACCAGCTCAAGACTTATGGGAGTGGCAGAGGCAAGTACTCAAATGGACTCAAACTGGATGAGAAGGCCAGCCAAGATAACGTTGATCTGTTCTTGTTCAGTAACTAGGCTACTTGCTGCAGTCAAACTGTCACTTAGACTCTTGACCTTGGAAAGATAATCTTTAATGGAAAGACCTGTTTTCTTGATCGAGTATAGCGCATGACGCATACTTGAGAGCTTGATATTGGACTTGGCACCAAACCGTCTGTCAATGGTTGTCCAAATATCAAAATTGGTCCTAGCCGCTATTAGATGAACTAATACTTCATCAGAGACTGTGGATAAAAGCCACGAGGCTAAGAACTTATCCTGCTTATTATGTACAAGAAATGCCGAATTCGCTACAAGCTGACCATTAGTACCAGGTATGAAAGCAGGAGGAGGAAGAGTGGTGCCTAAGACAAACCCTTCAAGACCATACCCTTCAAGAATCAACAGCAACTGATGCTTCAACAAAAGAAAATTTTGTTCACTGAGTTTAATAGTATCATGCTTGGCAAAGTAATGAACACCAGACGAATTAAGAATCCTAGAATCTGGTTGATGGACTGCTTCACCAGAGTTGCTAGAATGCCGAGGTGTGTCAACTGTTGGAACACCTTCTGTAGCCATAAGCACGAGAGAGAAAAAGGGATAAGAAAAAAAAATCTATACCAGGAAAGCCCTGGCTCTTGATACCATGTTAAGATAGACTGAATTCATTGAAATCAAAAGGGGGTCTAGCTGAGTATTTAATACAGTAAGTCAGTAACTAACTGCTAACTTATGCTAACTGACTAACTATACAACAACTGAACTTAACTAACTATCTTGACTAACTTTTACAACTAACTCTTATTCAAAACAGAGATAATTGAGGTGGAAGTATTTGATGTTTGGGAGATTGATTTCATGGGACATTTTCCAAGTTCTTTCGGGAATTAGTACATCCTTCTAGCTATCGACTACATTTCAAAATGGGTCGAAGTTGCTTTACCTACCAATGATACAAAATTAGTGGTGAGATTTCTAAGAAAAAAACATATTCGCTAGGTTTGGTACACCGCGTGCATTGGTCAGTGATGAAGGATCTCATTTCTATAGTAAGCAGTTTGAAGCTGCCTTGGCTAAATACAATGAACGACACCGAATAACAACGACCTATCAACCGTAAGCTAATGGGCAAGCAAAAGTCAGATTGCATTTTTGCCCCTATACTTAAAAATGAGCAAATTAATTTCTTTACATTAGATCATTAGATCAAATAGCAAACTAGTCATTTTATTACAAATTTCATCCATTTTTACTATTAAAAACTGGTTCATGTACGTTAGTAGGAGGTACACATGGCATGCCATGTGTCACTGTCCAATTATTCTATCAATCACGTCAATTTTTAACCATATAAAATGATGAAATTTTTAAAAAAAATTACCAATTTACTCTCTAATCTAACGTATAGAGACTAATTTTCTTATTTTTTTAATAGAGAGGTAAAATGTAATTTAACTCTCACAGAGACTTTCATAATACTTTTACTTTTACTGTCATTAAATGGTAAGAGTAATTTCAACTTTAATACTCTTTCATCGGTTTATTTCATGGCGTTGCTGTTTTGATCCTTCATTTAACATTTGAGATAACTGGAGAGCAAAATAACAAAAAACATTGAGATATCTGCCATGTCAATACCGTCAATATAAGCTTCCCCCATCGTCCAATTTTTTGTTTTTTTCTTAATTTGTCTGAAATCTTGACCACCCATTTGTTGTGGAAGGCAGTTTGAAGATGACTGTAAGATAATGACAGTGCAAAGAAGCAAAGGAAAATTGATTTTTAATGTCTAGTACATATAAAACGAAAAAGATATGTATATATCAAGGAGATAAAACAAAAGGTTTCAAATCATGATCCTCAACCTTTTAAAAATGATGAATTAATCATTGTTAAATCATGTTCATTTCAATTGTTTCATTCGACTGTTCAATGGTTGCCATAAATTGGGACCAACATGTATTTACCTTTACCTCGTAACCTTGACCATAAGATCTCAGTTGGGCCGACCAGGTTTGCGCAACTGCTGGTTTCTGGTTGAGGTTTGGGGTCAATAGGCTTGCTTTGTGGTCTGCAGGCATGGAGCCCATCCGCTGCTTCAACTATTAATTCTACCCATTCTTGTTTGTGTCCATCTCGATCCCAAAGGTCCTTCACGATGGACCGAACCATTAAAACTTTGGGGGAAGGGGTGGGAGGAGGGTTAACATGTTATTGTCAGGCTTTGAGGCGATAATTGTTTGAATAAGCCGAATAGGATTTGAATTTCCTTTACAGGCAGGAACTTGATGATGAACTTCAGATTGTAGCTTAGCCTCAGAATTATTGGATCAATCATCTATTTTGAATCTCAATAAGCAAAAAGAAAGGGTAGAATCCAAAAGAGAAAAAACCAAGCTTTTTATTTGCTTCAAGATTTCCTTGGGAGAAGATGAGCATCAAACTAGGACCCCTGATTTTTGGTTGGATTTCAGGGTTAGTCCAAAGAAAACCCTTAAATCATGCCTTGCATTGTTATGCTTTGAAAAGCGGGACAAGATTGACAACTGTATAAGTTTGTGTGTTAAACAAAAAATGCGGCTGATTTGGAGTTTCAAAGAAACCTCAAATCATCAGAAAATTCATCATTCCATCACTATTTCAGGTATACTTGTATCCTACATATAATCCAGCTATCCAAGCAAACAACTTGGAATCCACTTATTTGGAAGTGATGTATCCACAGAAATTTTCACATAATACTAACCTTTAAGATGGTTCAAGTATCTTCGTACAATATCAACTACTACTAATAATAATAAAGTATCTTCCTACATGCACCCCTACCTCCACCTGAATTCACTGTTTTCAAAAATAACAACAATTATTTCTTATTAAATAAAACATTTATATTTTCAAACAACAAGTACAGATCTAACTGATCTAAAGTAAAAACCTGAGTCGGATAATTAATCCAACTGGTTTGTTCTTTTTTTTAAAAAAAAAGAGGAGACATGTACTATGCTGCATATAGTATAATCCAAGTGGCAAGCTATTAGAAAGTGAAGGGGAAATATTCAATGATGAGCTTAGTTAAGACCTACAAACGCATGCATGGTAATGGGCTTCCATGGACCTCACCTGCTATGGTTTTAGGTGAGCAGACCCAAGAACTATAAGGCTCTAACTCCTTTTGAGGTCCTCAATAGTCTAATTGCCTTAAAATATATACTCATGCACTTTTTTGTGAGAACCAATTCCTTAATATTACTAGTACATATATATTATACGTACGAGTGTGTACTTTTTGTGAGAGTCAGTTTCCTCGCTAGTTAGGAATATCAATGAGGATCACAACCAAAATTTTATTTTAAACATTAGAATAGGCTAAAAGAGTGGCGACCCCTGTGTAGGATACACAAATCCATGGGAAAAACTTAAAATTTTGAAATGCGTGTATCGAGCACATTTGTATTAGAAAATGACACTCAACTCAAGTCCAACATAGAAAATGAATTGGGGAAAGGTTCACTCGTGAGCAAGTACATGAATGGAAGCAGTCAAGTAAACTAGTAAGGCTTATTATAGCTGAAATCAACTCACTGTCAATCATCTTTATTCTTACAAAATGGAAATAAGATAGTATTCCACACAAGGTAATTCAGATACTACGAGCCTGCAGAGTACAAACGATCTAATGGAAAAAGAAATGCCACCCGAAGAATACATTCCAGTTCAGTCATTTGACACATCAAAGCTTGGTTTCACACCACTCCTCAAGTGTTGGTGTTGCAACTCCAATATTTCTCATGTCATAGATATTGGCTGGTTCACATAAAGTTAAGCCTTCTGTATCAGTAAACTATGATGCCATTTTTGCAAAAAGAAATAATGTCTATTTGGTTCTCTCAAAGTTGCAAGTACAAATAATCAAGGTAAGAAAATTCTTTTCATATGTCAATCATGGTAGACAAATAAGAAACAGAAATGTCTGTTAACAGCAAACCTCCTTCCACATACCACTGTCATAAAAACCAATCCCCGAATTTGATTATGCCTTCGACTCTGAACACACAAAGCATGGAAAGAACTTGTCTTTTTATCACCAGCTTGAAGCCACTGAACCCGAGATTGACATCTCCAGAATTCCTCTTCTCTCTTAAGGTCCTGCTTCAATGATTTCGCCTTTACATGGTCATACACGGGCTGTCTAGCTAGCTTCTCCATTTCAGCAGCTCAACCCGGCAATTTGTCATTTTTTGCTGCACTTTAAACAAGTCTGAACCACGCACATTAAGCTGCCAAG
>CM025143.1:7485846-7498191 GCA_013467495.1 Gossypium gossypioides | reverse complement strand
AAAAATAAATCAAAATTTGTGAGAATTTATTATAAAATTAATCAAAATTCAATATGTTAACAATTTGAGTACAATATAATTATTCCATAATTATATTATATTTTCAACAAGAATTACTACAAAACTACATGAATTTGAGTTAAAAAGGGCATAAAAAAGTCTATATATTTTTGTGTTTCCACCCGCCAAATTTTGTCAATGAAGGGACTTGGTAAAAATAGTCTTAATGTGACAGTATTAGTAGAAGGGATATTTTCCTTTAAGTTATTTTAAATATCCACTGGTATGAATCCACTAGTGTTTGGCGAGTAAACCAGTATTGAAGATGATAATAGGATGATCAAGCGAAACCTAAACCTAAGGATCTGCGAGTAAAAGGGCAGCTAGAGACGGGTAAGTCTGCTAAGGCTCACTTTGAAGAGATGATCGTCCAAACAGTTTGACCGGTAAAGTCCACCAGAGATCTACAGAGAAATAGGATTTACGACTAAGACTATGTGATGCGGGATAGTCCATAGGGGCTATTAGACGAAGAAGTTCACCAAGGGCTACCTTAGACGGACAACCCATTGGGAAGTAGCGGGAGAGATAGTTCGTTGGGAACTATCTATTAATTTCAGTTTATTAAAAGGTTAGACTAAGGAGAAGAAATATCTTAGGGCTATATTTCTAAGTATGAGTCAGCCAGGAAAAACGAGGGCGTTTATTCAATTAGCTTATTATCATGTTCAAAACTGTGAAATAGGACTTATAGAATCCTTCCTTGATGATGGACCACAATAGGGCTAAGCAAGAAGAAGGTATTTGTTAGGGTAAGATGGAAAATCTTAAGTTTAGTCTAGTATTGGATTTACGGATCTGGATAAGGATCTGAAATTAAGGTGAGGATAATTGAAAGGTAACTAGTGGTAGTTAATGAATTATATATCCAAGTGTACGATTAACTGTGAGAGTTAAGCTTGCTAAAGTTAAAAGGAATCTAGGATGAGACAGAACAAGGCTAAGACTATAGGGAATCATTGTTGTTGAATGATGCATATATGTCTAAAATAGTGGATAAGTCCGCCAACCGTGAGCATCAAAAAAAGGTAAGGCGTCGACTATATCGGAAAATTTGCGGAATGCCCGAGGACAGACAGATAGTTTGGAATTTCTGTCTTTATTCTTATTTCCTGATTTGGTTACTAAGTTTTCATGATTTTTCATTAGAGGCTATCAGCTTATGGCTTTTTTCAATTTAACCTCTCAATTATTTCTTAATTTTTAAACTTAAAGGGAACTGGATGTGACAACTCTGCCACCCTAAAAAGAATTTCGTCCTCAAAATTTCGTTTCACATCAACCTTAGAGGCAGACTTAGAGAAATTCTTCTTTATTCTTACCAATTCTTTAACTTGGTTTCCTTTCCATACATTCATGCGATTCCTGTTCCGCTCAATCTGTGAATCCCTCTATACTTAACTAAATGTTGGTACTGGCTCATTGGCGAGCATTTGGCCTTTCCCTTGTTCGATACGCTCTAGTCTATAGATTCTCCTCACACTTTTAATTTGGCGAGCGCTCTGAGGTGAACATTGCTTGACTGATAGCTTATCATTTTTTTAACCCTGGCATATAATTCCACAAATTCTAGATTTATTCGTGTGCTGACTCCGTCCCTTTTTGGCGGGCTAATTTCCTTCTCATTCTATATTAGCTAAGTTCACCTATAAAATATTTTTACCACTATATAGGCAAAGTACTAGGGTTTTCGGAGTTTTTCTCCAATAGTATCAGTGGCTCATCAACCTTACACGGAAATGGCTATCATTGAATAGGCGTATGACTAGTTTAACTTTCATGAGGGCGACACCCTAGTGGGTAACAGTTGGCTGGCAATCCAACCTTGGAAATCTTAAAGGGTTTTTCGTTCTCCCAATGTCAACAGGTATCTTACCTGTATTGATAGATTTGAACGGTTCCTTACCATTCATTAAATTTTTTTCATAACTCCCCTCAATCTCCTATTATTATAAATAAACCAGAATGTTAAGGGAAAGTTCACAAATTCACATACTGTTTGTTGGATTAATTTTCAAAATATTTCTCACTTCTCTTCTTCATGTCTTTCTTTTCTCATCTAATTACATTACTTGAGTACGTTTCCTTTACTTCTCCAAACGTTAAAACCTCGAAATAAAATACTTTATTATTTGCCTTTTTCCTCTATTCATTGGCTAATCCTTCTTAGTAGGCATAGGCAAAGTGAAGATTCCTAATTTTTAGGGGCACACCCACCATATACCATATGGTGATTTACCTACTACCCTGGAAAATCCGTTTTCCTTGCCTTACTTTTGTTCTCGGTGTGGGTCTAGGGAAAGGTCGTCTAGGCGATGCTAATGACTACCACATCTTCCCCTAGAGGAGACTTTTTATTGTTGGAGATTATACATCTCAGTTTTTGGTCAATATAGAACAAGGCAAGGGCCTGCCTCAAGAACATGGGAAGTTCTTTTCCTTAACCTCCCCGTTCCTTTCCATGGCCTGGCTCATTGTGACTCATTTTGTAATATTACAGGGAGACCACATATGTATCACTCAGCTCTCTATCGTCTTCCTGCTAGGGGTTCATCTCTCTTCTTTAACATCATTGTTGACTTTCTTTCACTATTGACAGGATGGAAAAACCCTTGCTTGCTCTTCAAAGTAGAAGTGAAGCTAGGTGGGGTGAACTCAAGAGGGTCACCTATTCTAGTGGACAACAAAGTGTACAACTCCCTAAATTCATAGAAATCTATTCGCCAAGGTTGGGGGTTTACCTATGCTCTCCCCGCTTAGAGGTCTAAATTCGAACCCTCTGTGGGTTTGCAAAAAGAAAGGGTTGGTGGGAGCTGCACCCTAATGAAAAGGTGCACTTGCAAGATAAGGAGCTTTTTTATCCTTGAAGAGTATACAGTGGAGACCAAGTCCAGTATCCAAAAATACCTTTCTCCTAATCTTTCCTGTCTAGTCTACACCCAAACGTGATATGAGGTATTCCTTGAGTTCGATATTCTAAAGAATTAAACGGGGTCGTTTCTACTCCTTTGGAAAGACTAACCAGAAGGAGGCGTAGACACTTTTAAGGCGGCCATCACACTAGGTAGATTAAAATGCTTAATTTCCTTTGTATATTTTCTTTAATAAAATTTTCTTTTCTTTAACACTTGTACTTTTAACCAATGTATTTATTTATCCTCCCTTTATGTCTTTTTTCTCATTCGTCTACTTTTACTTTCGTTTCCACACTCTAATGTAGGCAAATATATCTACACTTAACACATAATAACTTAATTAAAAACAAGGACTCGAGGGACTTAGGCAGATCATCATCATGCACATATAAGGTACTCCTTCTAGTTCTCATGTCCAAAGGATCGACTAAACCTATAGCTATGATACTATTAAATTTGTAACACCCTCACTCGACCTGTTTGCTGAATCCAGGTGTGCTGTGTCACAAATGGGTCGATTTGGACAAAACATAAAATTGTAAGCTTGATAATTTAGGACAGACTTTATTAAATAGTAACTATTTACTTACAATAGAAAAATTTTAAACAAAAGTTCACTATCTTCAAACTCAAACTTTAAAGGATCTATGTAATTATAACATGTTCCACCTCGAGGTGAAACCTCTAAGGGTACCCCTTCCCTATGTGCATGACTCTACTGACAGTGATCCTTGATCCAATACAGTCTGGCTTGATCCCTCATCCTCGAGTTCCTTATTCTGCAAATCCCGCAACCACAGGTCAAAATTTTGTGGGTTCTAATGAATTTAATGAGATTATTCACTACCAAACTACATATCTCTCCCATAATTTACCGGGGAAAATCTTAACAGAAAATAAAATACTTTAACTCCATGTTTTACTCAAACTTTGGTGCCTTATCCAGATTGTTGGACTCTTGTACCCCTTCTACCTTTCTTTCATGCCAGTTTGACTGCTAATACCATAAGTTCATGGTCAAGCTTATGTCTCAACCCTAGGGTTTTAATGGTTTCTAGAGGTTTTGTCATCTTGGCAGATTCTTACTTCACCTATATATTATTAGGAATGAACATTATTTCCCATTACACTGAGGCTAAGTTTTGAAATCTTGAAGCTTATTGAGATGTACCCTTATCGTCCTCCTTGGAACGGGGTTCAATTGTACACTATAACATCAATAGAACTCCCAATATACCGTTCTCCTCTTTACTGAGTCTCTACTATCATAATAGTTTGGCATACTTATCGCCATTGCTTTAATAAGGCTATTAGTAAGCCCCACTTCATGTTGATTGACTTATTATTATCTTACCTTTCTTTATCTTGCCCTACACTCGGGTTGCAATGTTGTTTGTAATACAACTTGGTAATTTGCTCTGTTCATTATACCTTTTCTTGAAGATAAATACATCCGTCTACAGAGAGCCGCTCTGGCTGATAACTTCCATCGGATGATCATCTCAATGACCATTCGAGTTTAAAGTGTCTCTTGTGTGGTGGTCTCATTACAAAACTAAATTTATGGCGGTTACCCGCGATATATCCTCATCTAATAAGATTAGTCTTGATAGACATACCTTTCACTTAGTACCCTCTTAACGGTACCTTTCTCATGCCTTCCAGTTTTGATTGAACACCTTCTGGCGGTCCTTGTTGGCCGATTCCCCATCTACGATCCATGGATACTTCTTCTCTCATTTGTCTTTACCCTAGTCATTATTGGCACTTCACTTCCTCTATTTGAGTATTGTTGGGTTACCACCTATATGCCCTTTCGGCTCTCATGACTATTATCTTAGTGGTCTTTTCCCATTTCTGTTACGTTTTTCCTTCATCAGCCTACTCCGACCTGCTAGTTAACTAAGGCTTGTCCACACTTTCATCTCCTTCTAACACTTTTTCCTGGTTTGTGAGATTTCCCATGATTATTGTCCTGATTATTCACTCGTATTTATTGTCGCGACGGACTCTTTTTTGCTGCCATAGTCGTGCCATGGTCTTACGTATTATGATCCTATGTTTAACGTCCTATCAGACTGTCCCTTGTTTAAGGTCCCTACGGACTACCCCGTGTTTATTATCCTGGTAAACTATTCCGTGTTTACTCTCCCAGTGGACTAACCCGTGTTTACTATCCCAACAGACTACCCTGTGTTTACTATTTTTGGCGGACTGTACTAGTTGCCATAGCCGAGCTATGATCTTACACATTAGACTTATTTTAAGGTGTCGTCTCGTAGGGCCTTACCACCGTCGCGATGTCGCCCTATAGAGCTTGTTGACCGTCACCGCGGTGCTGCTCTATGGAACCCTATAACTATCGATATCAATCCATCTCATATCTACATTGATGCTCGAACACCAAAGTGCCCCTATAAGGCCCGAAGCTTTGCACATCATAGCTTATACTTAGCAACATCGTTTGGTGGTATCTAACAGGAATTCCTTTTTCTCCTATGCCTCCGCCCATTCCTCCATTCGTCGTCCTAACCTTGATGCTCGAACACCGTAGTGTCCCCTCCGCAAGGCCCAAGAGCTTTGCACATCACAATTTACACACAACAACACCATATGACAGTATCTAACAAAAATTGCCATTTCTTAAATCCTAACTTCATCTAACCCGTTTGATATTTCTCACCGTATTTCACAATTTATAACACACAAGCATAGTTATATGAACACAAAATCATAATGACATGGAATACGCCCAACTTAACTTAATGTTACCTTAACCATCTTATGCATACATGGTATGCTCATTTGACAAAGATCATAGAACTTATTTCAAACTTGAACTAGATTCAAACCAATCATATAGCATTCCAGAATTGAAGTTTAGAAACTCACTTGATACTTCTTCTACCTCACAAGCTTAGCTTTTCCTAAATGTTAGAGCTTCCATTCTTTTGGTAGCTAATCATCACAGTTAAGCCATAAATTAAACTCATTATTTTCCAGCTTAAAATTTAATTTTCCAAAAATATGCAAAACCCTTAAAATGGTTTCTAGAAATCCTTGTATTTATTTTTTTAACCTTACATATACAAAAGGGCTAAGAACCTTACCAGCTTACTGGATTCTCCACTTTTCCAACTCAGACCTCATGATCACTACTAAATGCAGAGCTTCACAAAACTATCTCTTCTTCAAAATAACCAAGGAAGAAGATGAAGAAGAGAGGAAAATGAATCCGAATAGAGATGAATCCTCCTCGAGAAGTCATTCCCTAACTATTTATAGCCTTACATGCACGGTCTTCCAAAATATAACAACCATCCATTGATAATCATTTTGTCTCCCACTAAGGAACCAATTAGTTCCAATCTAACCGAACTAGAACTGGTTCTTAACCCTGTCCAATTTGGTCACTAAGTTTTCCTAATTTTTTAGTAGAGGCCGCCAGCTTATGGTTTCTTTCAATTTAACCTCTCAATTATTTCTTAATTTCTGGACTCAAAGGGAACCAGGTGTGACACACCCTCAGAGGCCACGCCTTGGGGTTTAAGTCAACTATATCTATATTTTAGTCTAAAACTAAAATTGTAAATAACTACTAGGTTTAATAAGATACCAAATTTGTAAGGATTTATTTCTCATATGATAGGAGTTGTAGTAAAAGTTACATTGTGTAGTTTGCCATTGTCTAAGTGCTTAAATAAATTGAGTTAAAAATATTGTTAAATTATGTAGGTTTTCATGACACTTGACACCCGAACCCAATGATCGAGTCAAGTAGAGGGTGTTACAAGATTAATCCCTGAAGAATCCACTTGTTTGGTGTTTTGAATAGATAAGTTTATATGAAACTTACTATCTTATCTTATTCTATATGTATGTTTGTGTTTATTTTGATACATATATGTTTGAATATAATTTGAAATACTAATGAATTTTGTATATAAGGCTAGTAAATTGAGTGAATTGAAATAAAATGTGATAACTGATTTGTTATGTGATACGTACAAGGTATAAATGTGAAAACATGATGGTTACAATGCATAGAAATGAAATTGTGACTGATATATGTATGCTTTGTAAATGTGGATTTTACAGAGTATAAACATGCGAAAGTGATCGATTACAGGGAATGGAAACGAATATGTGTATAATTTATGCTTGTGTAAACTTAATAAAATGTTAAGATACGATTGATATGCTAATAGGGTCTTATGCGTACTTGTACAAGATATGTAATTGTATGTAGATTATTACAGGTTATATCGAGATCTAGCATTTGTTGCGGATCATCGAGTATTATACGTCTCCACAGAAACTTTGGTGTAGTGGAGGGATGTATTTGAAAATGAGTATACATTTGATGCCTATGGGCTTTGCACTTTGGTTTCTTGGTGTGGTTTAGTTTAAGCTTTTATAAGCTATCTGTTATGGTATAGTTCATCCATATATCCGATTTCGTTTTACTAGGGTTCCATTGGGCGAAACATTATAATTGAATCTGGAAATTTGAAAATGAATTGAATTGAATTGAATTGAATTTGGTAAACCAACTTAATATGTGATTCACTTGATATGGTATAAATTATGGATGAAAGATAAAGTATGACATTGAGATGAGTTATGAGTAATTAACCTAACACGAAAGAGATACAAACAATTCGAGCTTTACATGAATCAAGGAGGAAGCACCCACCATTAGTAGTGGAGCGACCACGATCAATCGGGTACCTTCTTTCCTTATCTATTTATGGCTACACATTGAGGACAATGTGTCAACTAAAGAATGGGGGTAACATAGAATTTTTTTTATTTTCTTTTGTGTGCTTGAGATTGTAGAAATACAATTGATTAGTTAGGAACATGTACATAAGTTGCTTGTGTTTACAAATAAATTTGGCATGATGATAGGTGATTTTAAATTTTTTATTATTAGACTACTAAGTTCTATATGTTACATTGTAAATAGGTATTAGGCAATCAATTGTATCAAATGATATAGAAAATACAAGGAAATGAGCATGCTAGTATGAATGCTAAATGGTTGAATGTGAGTTTGTTTGGTGGATTAAATTTGTGCTTATTGTGATATTAAGGGATGACATAAGGCATTGTTTGGAACACATTCAGAGCTAAAAAGCTGACCTCTTCATGTTCACCTTTAGTACCAATTTTTGAGCTTGTCGACACTTCTTGATGAACCTCATTACAAACCCAAGCCTAAAAACGATAATTTTTTAGCCTGCACGACTATAAATGTTTGACCATACGTTTTGAGGGTTAAGTAGATACATCACGACAAACTTTGTAAAAATAGAGTGAAATAGGAAAGATTGGTGTGATATGGAAACTATAGGTTAGCCTGAAATCATAAACAAAAGAAAAATTCGAAAAAGAAAAAGTTATACGAGTAGAAAATGTTCTCGAAAAATAAAAGCATTCTTGAGTGAGATAAACTGAAAAAGAAAGTGACAAACTCATAAAAGAAAGAAAAACTCATTCATTAGTGCATAGAAATTCGTAGGCTAGCCATAGTTACTATATCATGCTATGATTTCCTTTATATGGAGAGACAAGAAAGGTAAGAGAATGAGAAATAAGGTGGTGAACGGGTAAGGGTCATTAAGGGGGAAGAATAAGGATCGATACGATGTGCCAAACTATTTTCATATTTGTAACCCCTCTTGATGCTTACTATTTTTGATTCCATACCTGTCCTATGCCTCAGAATGTTACAAGCTAAAAAGTCCTATGTGACCTAAATATCATTGTCCATGAATGGACATTATATTAAACAATCGTATAAACAACTATTTGTATTCTACTCGGATAATTAAATTACTTGTATGATTTGTTGATGGATCCCTACAGGAGAGACCTTTAATGCTTGTATACTTTGTAACATACTGAACTTAGAGGTTTGTGGTTAAAAGTGGTAAATCAATTATTCATCATGTTAAAGTTGTTAGTGAATGTGAAATGCCTAAGGCATGTGCTCCGAAGTCAATACTTGTATTATATTTGCTCAAGGGTCGTCATTTTTTCCTGTTTTGTTTATGTTGCTTGAGGACAAGCAATGACTTAAGTGTAGGGGAGTTTGATCTGCCGTAGTTTGTGCAGCAGATTAAACTAATTTTCGCACTTTAAGAGCTTGGAAACAAGTATTTTCATTAAGTTTTCTTAAGTTTCTTTTAAGTAATAAAATGTGAAAATTGAATCTTTTATTGACCCTAGAGGTCAAATGAGGCCAAAAGGTAAGCTAATGAACTCTATAAGTGTGTAGGAGAACCTTAGAAGGCATACTGAATCAATACTGGTCACTATGTCGCAACACGGAAGGTTCGATGTCGCAACATAGGGAACAAAGTGGGGAATTCATGAGATTGCCTTCGATGTCACGACACAGACTAGTGGTATCGCAACATACCCCGAAAGATATCCTAGGAGGAGTACAGTGACTACTATGTCGCGACATAGGTCCTGGTGTGTCACTACATCGACCCTTGACGGGAGATAAACATGATTAACCTGGTTAGAACTGTTACCTCCTCCTTGATTTTCTGCCCATCTCAGGTTCGGGTGATCTCTCCATTCGAGATTGCAAGTATTTGAATAAGGGTTTCTGCCCCTGTTCTCGATGTAGTTCACGTCCTCGATAGGATTATTAATGTAGTGGAAGTGTGGCTTATCTTCTCCATATATAGATGGTGTATTATTCAAAGAATCGATATGGTTAAGTCAATCAACTAATTTTTAATATGTTTTATCCTCCTGAACAATCTTCACCTTAGATGATTATTGGCCATATGTATATCTTTCAGTTGGTCACTGGCAGGAGTTCAGTGGCATATTTTCTATTCATTCGTATGCATCCTTGTACGTTCGGTTCATTAAGGCTCCTCCAGCGACTCCATCAAATCCTAACCTTGCGTGTGCATCCAACCCATTGTAGAATATTCTCAGTCGTAACAACTCGGGTAGTCCGTGATGTGGACATTTCTAAATCAACGTCTTAAAACTCTCTTAAGCTTCGTGAAACTCTCTCCCTCTAACTTTTTGAACATGGAAATCTCCCTTCTTAGATGGATCGTCTTGTTAATCAGGAAGAACTTTTGTAGGAATTTTCTTGCAAGTTCGTCCCAAGTCATGATGGACCTTGGTGCCGCGAATCTAACTAAGAAAATGCATTATCTATTAGTGAGAAAGGGAAAAATCGAAGACGAATAGCATCATCTATGACTTCGTTATATTTAAAAGTGTCCTAAAGCTAGAGGAATCATTTTAAATGTTGATTCGGGTCTTCCGTCATCGTTCCTCAAAACTGTAAATTCTTTTAGATCATATGGATCATAGATGGCTTGATTTCAAAGTTATTGGTCGTTATGGATGGCCTCGTTATACTTTCTTGAACCATGTCCAAATTTTGTAGTGTGTACTCCCTTAAAGTTCTCTCGTTGCGTGCCATATTCATGCTTGTGGATAGTTGTGGTGGTGGTGGTAGTTCTGATGGGTTAGTGTTAGCTTCGTCGAATAATGGATTCTCACGAGTTACGTTGCCCACAGCAGATTGTTGGTTCTACATCTACTATTATTGTTGCTATCAATGATTCCTGTGTATTATCTTTTCGGGATTAGTAGTTGGCTCTATAGGTGTTCCCCTACTACGAGTCATACACTGAAACCAAAAAGAGAAAAAATTTAGCACAATTAAGACTATAAATTCATAGCTATAATCTAAACATTTCCTAATTATTCTATTAAAATAAAAAAATTAAAATTAAACTAGTGATGTTGCCTCCCCAGAAATGGCACCAACAACTTGACCGCCTCCAGATGTACCAACATCTAAAGTGAGAAACATGCACAAAAGATATTGAATGAGCGGTATTCGCAAGTATATGGGTCAGATTGTAATATAGTTACAATGAAGTAACGAGTACTTTGAGGATTGCACCCAAGGGAGGCGAGCACTAAGTTAACTCTAACCTAAGCACAAATAGATCTAATTAGTACTTTAGATAGATTATATTATGATGAAATATAGATATTTTTATGGTATTTTAATTAATAAAAATAAACAGAACAGAAATAAATAAATAAATAATGGGAAATCAAATAGCAAAATTTATCAAATCTAAGCATGGGTGATTAGCTCGCTTTGGTAATCATAATCAACTGTTGCTTTGGGCTTCTTGTTCAATCAACTAGTCGATACCCTAGCAAGATTATCCGATCTTCTACTAGAATAACGAGTTGGCAAAAACTACTTATCTCTCGACCTCACAGTCTAGACCAGTTTGGGGTTAAGTTATTCACGGATAGGCCATACCAATTTTGGGTTAACTCCAACCTTGATGACTTCCTAGGTTCATCAAGCCTAGAGTTTAAGTTTTTCATTTCTTGAACAGCTGGCCCGTTAAGATAACCCTACAAAACGGTTAATTAATAATACCTCCACTCAGTAACCCTCCACAGGAGAATTAGTTTCTCATGAATCTCATAAAAAGTATAAACTTTATATATAAAATAGACATAAATAACAATCCAAGAATAAAAAGTTTAGAAGAAGCCTAATTTTTATTGAATAGAATGTTGAATCCTCACAAACTTTGATCAAGTTCACAAATCCGATCTCCCCACAAAAGCAAGAACAAAACTGAAATAAACCTAAAGCCTAAGAAAAGAGAAAAACTAAATACTAAAACTATGAACAAAACCATAAAATATGAAAATTTGTCCATAACATGTGTGAAATGAGCCTATTTATAAATTTAGAGTGATTCTCGTCCTTAACCCTAGGTCAGTTGTCGTTCTCGTCCTTAATATTTGATTGTGCGGACCAAAACACCTGTGGCTCCTAATTATTTCTCGTAAAGAGTTGGTGTCGTGACACACCAGATCCTGTGTCGTGACATTGAAGGTAGTATGCTCATCTTCAGGGTATTTTCAGGGGTGTGTCACGACATCCTTAGGCTGTATTGCGACACCAAAGGTAATCTTGAAATTCTTCTATTTTGCTTCTTATGTTGTGATATCCATCTCTTCATATTGCAACACAATGACCAGTATCGAGTTAGCATGTAACAGCCTGATTTTGACCCTAATCGGAACAGTGGTTTCGAGACCACAAATTTGAGTCTGAAAAATATTTTAATATTATTTTCTGTGTTAAATATGTATGAAATTATATGTGTGAAAGTTTCGTGAAATAATTTTATTGTTTGTGTGCTTAATTTAAGAAAATGGCTTAATCACGTAAAGTAAAAAATTAAGGGTTAAATATGAAAGTGCTTACCTGTTTTTGTCTTTATAAAATGGAGGTTTTATGTGGCAATTAGGCCATTTTAATGTTAGTGGGTGGCAATGGTCA
>CM025143.1:7440079-7458044 GCA_013467495.1 Gossypium gossypioides | reverse complement strand
TAGTCTCATTCAATCAAGTGGCCTAAGATATTGCTCCCATTATGTAGGAGGGACAAATCCTATATTGATCGACCATATCCCACTACATAAATTGTGGTATATCCAACATCAGCCTTTATAGAACAACCAATTATGGTGGACGTTTGACTATATCAAAATATACGACTCACAATGTTGGGGTAATGATGATCTCAAGTCTGAGGATCGTATACATAGTAATCACTCTGAGTAATGTTGTGAGTATTACATAATAATCCAAGAAACATACTCATAGCAGGTTAGTCCAATATGTTGTTCTCTAACACACATACTCATGTATTGATTTTGACATCCCACATCAATGACAACACTTTGTCATCAATCAAGTACATATTAGTCTTAATGCATTATTATTGTCCAAACACATAATAATACTCGACTAAGGACCTTTTAAGAATAATCATATTATTCTCAGGACATTATTATAAAACAATTTATTTATATACACAGAAAAGAAACTAAAATAATAATGGTAATGCCTTATTTTAATAAGCGAGGTAAAACAAGTATGTTATTACAATCATCTCATGATTGGTCTTTGGGCATACTCTAATAGTTATAGTCTTCATATTTTATTTTTTATTAAATTAAAGTTAGATAGTAGACACTTGGAAAAGGTTAAACAGAAGTGTGGATTTATATAATTGATGTTGGAGCTGTTGGATCGAGAGAAGGGCTTTCTTTAGTATGGAGGGTAGATTGTATGGTGATGTGACCGTGCCTTGGTGTCCATGCACCGAGATTAGATAAAAAATGCAATTAAAGATATGGAAGTGTGGTGTACTGCAAGTATACATGTCAAATTATAATATAGTTAATTACAACGAACTACAGAAGTATTCCGAGGATTGTACCCAAGAGAGGTATGAACTAAAATTGAATTAACAGCAGAAAACATGCAAAACTAAGTCTAAACAACTATTTCCCTAATTACTATAGTACGACTAATCATAAATCAAGAGTATAAAACTAAATATCTCTAAAAGGATTAAATTGCAAAAATAATAAAACTAACAGACAAATCAATCAAGGATGACAAACATGATTTGATCAATTTTCATGGTTGTAATTTACCTAAACTTAGTGATTTTTATTGATTAATACTTAATTGGTTCAATTAATACCTTTTGGCCTATAATTTTATCAATTTTATAATTTAGTCCACTTATCTTTCAACCTGATGGATCTAAACAGGACAATTGAATCAGTTTCAGGTAAAGTCTCATTTCGATCTCGTTTACCTAAATTTCCACCTAGAGTCGTCAATTCTAGGTTTTTAATCTCATTCAATTTAATCCAATTAATCAATTTAAACCCTAAGTTAAATTAATGACTCCCACTTCAATTAACCAACTTCCCTAAGATTTTAGTTACGACCCATTATATTGATATCAAACTCGCTTAATTTGTAAACCATTAATAAATTTAATGACAAGAAAGTAGAGGGCTGAGAGATGCTCAATAATCCGAATACTTTTGATTATGGAGGTCATCTTTGGGTAGCAATTAAAATTCTCATAATAGAAGCGTTTGATCACTCTTTTTTATTATAAATCCGTAGCAAACAAAAGTACGAAAAATAAATATAGAAAACTAAAGAGCGAAACTTAGAAAAACTAAAACTACTAGAAACATGAATCAAAATAACACTATTGTATGAAAAATCCTAAGAACTAACTACTTAGCTACTATGAATCGTCAAATGCCTCATCCTATTGTGTTTAAAAGGTAACATTTATAATACTTTTGATTTTTGACCTAATTGGGACAACTATGCCCTGAATTACAAGTGAAAACTTGATTGTACAGACTGAAATGCCCTTGCAGTTTTTAGGTCCATTGGTCTTCAATGTCGTGACACCATAGTTCTGGTGTCATGACTTTCCAAGCTATTTGCCTGAGTGTTTGTAGAGGGCCTTGGTTGTCGTGACTTTGCTGCAACCTTGTAATTGACTTCCATCTTTGGCTACTATCATGGATGTAACGACTTTAGGTGTTGAATTTTGCGACTTTAGGTGTCAATGTCGTGACTCCTAGCTTCCAATGTCATGACTTTGGCCACAGTCCACTTGCATTGTCAATTTGCTCCAAAGTTCTCCTAAGTGTTTGTGGAACTTCGATGTCCTTCATGTTGCAACATTTTGAGCAGTTCCTTAACTTCTTTACTATTTAGTTCAAGTCATTTCTTGCACCACTACATCACTTCGCTAGAACTTCATTAGGCTCAAGTTGGCCTAATTGGTCGATAAACATCATAAAAGGCTTGTTTTTATTTAATTAAGCATAAATAAACTTAGTTATTAAAAATAAGAAAATAACATCAAAATTCTCGATTACAAACTCCTTAAGTATTGAAAAGAACTTAATTCACCATATTAAAAATCATGGTAGATCATGATGTTAAGGAGATTTTCTAGGAAACATATTGATGTTACTGTGAAAAATCTTTATGGTGGAGTATGACATCTTACTAGCTTTTATGGGAATCTGGATTCTAGACTCAGATGAGTGTCTTGGGAGCTGCTTAAACAATTAGATGAGGATCAAAGTTTGTTGTAGGTAGTGATTGGGGAGTTTAATGAAATTATGTTTTCTTTTGATAAGAGAGGTGGTCATGTACGTGATGAGCAATGAATGTCTAATTTTAGGGATGTGTTGGAGGCTTCTCACTTATTGGATCTTGGTTTTGTGGGGAGATGGTTTACTTGGGAAAGATGGAGCTTTTTTGTTAATAATATTCAACATTTGGTCCATTCATTTTCTGATCATTGTTTGATTCTTCTAGATACAATGGTGGTAGATAATAGGGTCTGAACATAGAGTTTCTATTTCAAGGCTTGGGGGTTGTTAGAGGAAACACGTGAGGCTAAGGTTCAAAAGTTGTGGGATGGGTATAGATGAGGCGCAAATCGATTTTTTTCTGGGTCGGCTAATTACAGATAATTTTTAATTGCTTATGAGGCCATTCATGCACTTCAAAGAAAGAGAGTAGGGAGAAAGGGATTTTTTGCTATTAAACTAGACACGAGTAAGACTTATGACATATTTGAGTAGTTCTTTTTGAAACACATGTTAGTACAAATGGGGCTTGATTAACAATGGGCTGATATTGTTATGGGGTGTGTCACCTCAGTTACTTAGTAATTTTGAATAGGAAAGATAGGCGTTGCCTTTCTCCATCAAGGGGTTTACGAAAGTGGGACCCTTTGAGTCTGTATTTGTTTATCATCTGTAGTGAAGGGCTATCTTCCATTTTACGGTTGACAATAGCTGATGGGATTTTGGAAGGAATAAGAATCAGTAGAAGATCACTAGTTCTTACATATTTACTTTTTACCGATGATTGTATCATGTTTGGTGAGGATTCTATGCGAGGGGCTCAAATGATTAAAGGAGTATTGCAAGAGTATTAGAAATTTTTTAGTCAGTGCATTAATTTCGATAAAGCATTGGTTTATTTTAGTGCTATTTTTTTTCTTTTAATTGGAATGAAGTTGGTACAATTTTAGGGGTTCATAACAAAAAAAATGCAGAAAAATATTTGGCTTGCCTAGTATGGTAGCTTGAAGTAAGAAGTAGGCTTTTTAGAATCTAAAGGATCAGATCCATAGTCGTATTCGAAGTTGGAGTATTCACTTTCTTTCGCAAGGAGTTAAGGAAGTATTTATCAAATCTATTTTGCAAGCAATTCCAACATAAGCAATGTCTTGTTTCCTATTGCCTAGACTTTTGTGCGTAGATTTGGAAGGCATATTGAATAAATATTGGTGGCGAAAAATGACAAATAAGTGTGGTATTTATTAGTGTCGTTGGATAGACTTGTGTACTCTAAAGGGTGATGGTGGTCTATGTTGGGAAAATCCTAGTTTAAAAACAGTTTTCTTGCACAGCGAAAAATTAAAAATTTTGAAAACCAACTCGGTTTGTGATATAGCAGTACACCTTAATCGAATTCGTACCTATGTTTTTAGCTTAGCGGATGTTCATTGTTCCTAACTTTCAAGCAAATGATCTTCTCCTCTATTCTCATACCACGAACTGCTTTGAATGCAGGCTCGAACCAATTGAATCGAAACACAGAAGTAGAAAAAGGTTTTTATCCTTTTGGGGTGAAAACAAAAATTCTCTCTTCTTTAATAGAAATTGGTAAAATTTTTATTCAGGAAAAGTACATTTAAAAGTTGAGAATAAACTCTCTCTATTTTTTGGTAGAACAACAATCTCTCAAAAGTTGTCTTAATAGCTCTACGATGCCATCTATTTATAGGAAGAGAAGGTAGAATCCTTGTAGAGTTGTAGAGGTTTATTTTTAATAGAAAAACATCCTACTTAGAGGAAGATAGGGGTGAATGTCCCACCTTTGTAGTTTTACTAGGGTTGTCGCCCCCTTCATGTTATATGAAGGGTTTTGGGCCTCTTTCATATCGGGTCCAATTACGAGTACTTTCTGGGCCATTTCTGACCTAGTACTCTGTAATGTGATCCAACCCGATCTAGTTTTTTCTATTTCCAAAAATAAGCTTTAATATTTACATATTAAATAATTTTCTCATCCCTATTTTACTCCAATAAAATTTTGGTGATTTTATTGCTAGTAAAATTTCGACGATTGTACCACCGGTAAAATTTCAACGATTTTATCCCCTATAAAATTTTGAGAAAATTAGTTCAATATGTCAGAACTTAACATGTTCACTATGACCAAATGGTTTATTTTCATTTTCAGACTTCAAAACAGTCCAAAAACATAAACTCATTCGTTTATCATTTTTTAAGTAATCTTATATAGGATTGTAAGGTTCCATTTTTGAAAACCTATATTCATTTCCAGATGGTTCTATTTCTCCATTTCGGAGAAAACCATAACCATTCCTAAATGTTTCCCATTTCTCTTTTTCTATTCATTCCGTTCATTTCTATTCAAACATGCAATTCATTTTTGGTTTCAACGAGCTAGCGGAGGGACCGATTGAACATATGTAGTTGAGGCTAAAATGATTTATAATTAAGTTTAGAATTTTTGTCTATTAATTATAAACTCATTTAGTTACGAAGTCATTCCACTATAATATTGTGACTGAGCTCTCCTCAACAACATACCAATACGAAAGCAACTACTCAGTGCTATTCCAATGACCTCGTCATAAGTGTGTTACCCTTATAGGGTATCCTTGATCTCTTTGGGATAATATTTTTCACCCAATATGATCCTATTTTATCTCATGGTAACCATTACATTATCCTTCATGAGTAGTCAATCACTATCAAATAGTGGTCAAGTCATCCATCACAAATACGGACGACCTATGGTCATGTTTACTTTTCAACAACTACATAATGCCAATGAGAGGAGATCATTCTCCCATGTTTTGGTCTATGAATTCCACTGTTTTGAATGATGCTACATACTACAGAAGTCGTACACCCAATGCATCAGTTTTTCTGTCACACCCCAAAATTGGGCATAGAAGTTTCGAGGGTAAATTGGGAATTTTGGCTTAGAGTAGGTTCAAAAAATTCTGAATTGTGGTAACCCGAAATTATTTTCGATCATAACTTTTGAAAAATTAAATCAATTTTTGAAAATAACGCTGAAAACACCTTCAATTGTAAAATAAGGACTGTTTTGTAAAATGGTTCAATTTAGGAGTAGTTTTAAAGCAATTTTACCAAAATTTTAAAAATAACATATTTTCCCCCTTCATCTTCATAAAACACACAATAGTTTTTCTCTCCTCACCCTTGTTTCCATCCCTTGCATTTCCAAACCTCATTAATTCAGTTTTGATTCCCAAACTCCTATCCTTCAATTTCTTTCATCTTCATAACATTAAACCTTTTTAGAATTCCATAAAAACCATAAAGAACGCCATAGATTTCTCTTTTGCTTAACTTTTGGGTTTTTTAGATTTTTGATCAAACGCTTCATTCTTCATCAATGAAGGTAATGTTTTATTTTCCTATTGGTTTTTAATGATATCTAGCCTTTTAAATTGAGTTATTATCCATTAAATCGAAATATTTGAATAAAAGCTAAAAATTGGGTTGTTAATGGTGAAATTTGGGATTTTGCATAAAAACGATGTTTCAAAGTATTTTTCAACTTTTTTTGACATGATTAGAAGATTTCTAAAATTTTCCTAAAGTTTCGTTAAGAGATTTTAAGGATTTATTGAGTTTTCATGAAAAATGCCTATTTTACGTCAAAATTTTGGAACCACAAATTTGGGTAATTTTGTGTAGTTTGAAGGTTAAGAATTGTTCTCAGATGTACAAGTATATGATTGGAATTGATTATAGGCAATGGGAATGAGTAAAGATTAAGATATTTGAGTTTTTAGTTTGTTAGTCGAGAATTTTAGTTCTAAGAGGAACTACTCTTAGACCTATGTTTTTGTCTGTTTAAGGTGTGTTATGGCTGCTAATTGATTGCGTACAATGTTTCATTATTATGTGTGAAGCTTTGAATCCATTAGGACCTTCAACGAGCAAGACAAAAGGTAAGGAAAAGCTAGTTTAAGCTTTCGGCGTCTCGGTTAAAGCGTAAACGGTGAGTGTTTGGAATCGCTGCTAGTAGACATGATTCATAGTGTTAATTGGGAGCTTAGGAATAACCTAAACCCCTATCCTATGCTCTGAGTGTAAGCTTTCTATTTCCCTTGTTTTATTTTGGCAAAATATGTGATTATGTGAATAATTGTGGATTGATTATTATGATGTGATATTGTGATATAAGACATGTGTGATGACTATTGTGAATTGTGTTGTGTTGTGGGAATGATATACATGTCAAATGATAGTGATAATGATATGCTAATAATGCCAATATACAGTGGAAGTGAGCGGAATTTCGATAAGTACATATGTGTTGAATTGTGGAATGTGATATTACTATGACATGTAATATGTGAGAATACTTGTGTGTGATAGATGATGTAATGATTTTAATGCACAAATATGTGGTCGGATATGTGATGGCTCAATGAACATTGTTGTGGCACTTAATGTGTAATTAAATGTGAATTCGATAAGCATGCATTGTGTACAAGTTTGTGATGTAAACTGATGAATATGAACAGAGATGACATACATTAAATCAATAATTAAAATTGTGTATTTGTGGTTATTTTGGCCTTGTGATCTCTTGAAACTATTGGATATAGTTGGCATGCCATAGGATTGTGAGTATTCGCCCTTGGGTTTTGTGATTTGGGCATTGAAGCCCCGGGACAGTTTGGAGAGATAATTGAATGTGAGCCAAGCTCCATTCACTGGGATATGTTGGTGTGTTGGAGAGTGTTAGCACAATGCTATGCTTTTGGGATATGTTTAACTCTACTAATCATTTAGTGTGTTGGAGATCCGAGTATTGGATGTGTGGTGATAGAGCCCACTTTTATTTTTCATAGCCTCAAGTGCCAAATTATCGTTTAAATGAAATCTTCTTTATTGTAATAATATGATGTGAGATGGATGCATAAACATATAAATAGTATGTTAAATGTGTCGATTTAAGTTTCATGAAAATGTTAGTATGTTCTCATAGTAAATTTCTTATGTAACTGTGGTTTGGGTCATTTTCATTTATCTTGTGAATGCATGTGAATACATAAGCTAGACTTGTGAGTTATTAAAGCATGTATACAATGTTTAGTTTTGATGAATTATTGTAAAATGAACTATTTGTATATAAGTTGAGTGTAGTTGTACGTGAAAGAATATGTTTGTTTTATGATTTAATGAAGCATGAATATGTTATTGTGACATGGTTAAAATATGGTTATGAATGTGTTGAAGTATCCTCTTGTTTAACCTTTGATATTGTGTATACTTATTAGTTATTCCGACATTCACTAAGCTTGTTTAAGCTCACCCACTCTCTCTAACCACTACAGATATTTAGTGTTTGCGGTGTGAGCGGTGCGAGGTGGCTACCCCTAAATGTACTAACGTCCAGAGTGTGATTGCTGCAACAAAAGATATATAAATGAGGCAGTATACGCAAGTATATGGGTTAAGTTGTAATATAGTTACAACGGAGTAGGTGAGTACTCCGAGGATCGTACCCAAGGGAGGTTAGCACTAGATCAATTTCAACCTAAATACCAAAAGATCTAATTAGTACTTGAAATAGATTATATTACGAAAATATAAATAATAGCGATTTTTTGGGGGGGTTCATAATAAAAATATGACAAATATCGAGAAATTAAAAAGTGGAATTGATTAAATCTAATTATAGGTGATTAGCTTGCTTCGGCAATCTTTATCAGCTATCGTTTTTGGTTCCTCGTCAATCAACTAGTCGATATCCTAGCAGGATCTTTTGATACGTCCACTAGAATAACAAGTCAACAAGGACTACCTATCTTCTGACCTCACAGTCCAAACCGGCTTGAGGTGAAGGTTTTTACGGATAGGCCATACAATTTTTGGGTAAATTCCCACCTGGATGACTTCTTAAAATCGTCAAGCCTAGGGTTTAGGTTTTTCCTTTCCCAAACAACTAATCCGTTAAGTAACCCTACAAAATAGTTAATAGATCATACCTCCACTTATTAATCCCCCATAGAGGGATTAGTTCCTCATGGTTTTCATAAATAGTATAGCATTGATATGAAGCATAAACATGATAAATGAATTGAAAGTATAGAGTTTAAGAAAAAAGCTTGATTTGTATTATGAATGAAAGTGAATCCACAAGGTTTGATTGCATCCACAATTCAGATCTCCAGAAATAAAGCAAGGAACAAAGAATGAACTGAATAAATATAAAACCTATGGAAAGAAAAACTTAAACTAAAATTATAAGAGAGATTCTAAGCTAAGTAATTGTTGTCCATAACATGTGCCAAATGAGCCTATTTATAGACTTGAGATGGTCGTCGTCCTTAACCCTAGGTTAGCTGACGTTCCCGAGCTTTAAGTTTGATTGTGCAGACTAAAATGTCCCTTGGCTCGTAATAATTTCCGTTTCAAAGTCGATGTCACAACACATCAGGACCTATGCCGCGACATAGAAGTCAGTATACTCTAGGATGTCTTCAGGGGTATGTCGCGACACCCTTAGGCTGTGTCGCAACATTGAAGGCAGTCTCAAAATTTCTCCATTCTGCTCCCTATGTTGTGACATCGAACCTCCATATTGCGACATAGTGACCAGTATCGGTTTAACACTCCTAGTGGTCTCCTGCACACTTACAAAGTTCATTAGCTCACCCTTAGGTCTCATTCGGCCCTTAAGGTAAATAAAAGACTAAATTTACACATTTTATTGAATTTAGTTAAACTTAGTAAAACATAATTAAAACATAATGATAATGCTTATTTTCAAGCTCGTAAAGTGCAAAAATTAGTTTAACCAACTACACCGAATTACGACAGATCAAACTCCCCCACACTTAAGTCATTGCTTGTCCTCAAGCAACACAAATAAAAACAAGAAATGGAAAAGGTGACCCTTGAGCGAATATGATAGAAGTATTGACTTTGGAGCACATGACTAGGCATTACATCTTTACGAATAATTTTGACATGATGAATAATTGAATTACCACTTTTAACCTCAAACATCTAAGTTTAGTGCATTACAAAGTATACAAGCATTAAGGGTCTCATATGTAAAAGTCCATTAACAAATCCTAGAAGTAATTTGATTATCCTAGTAGAATACAAATAACAGCTTATGTGATTGTTTAGTATAATGTCCATTTATGCATAATGATACCTAGGTCACATAGGACTTTTTGGCTTGTAACATTTTGATGCTTAGGACAGGTATGAAATTTAAAATAGTAAGCATCAAAATGGTTACAAACACAAAAATATTTTGGCACATCGTATCGATCCCTATTCTTCTCCATTAGTGACCCTTACCCGCTCACTCCCTTATTTCTCCTTCTCTCACCTTCCTTATTTCTCCACATAGGAAATCATAACATAATATAGTAATTATGGCTAGCCTAATAGTTTCTATGCGTTAATAACGAGTTTTTCTTATTCTCATGACTTTGTCACTTTCTTTTTCAATACATCTCACTAACAAATGCTTTTGATTTCCAAGTACTTTTTCTACTCGTATTGATTTTCTTTTTGAATTTTTCTTTTGTTTTGCACTTTAGGCTAACCTATAGTTCCTATATCACACTAATATTTCCTAATTCACTTTATTTTTACAAAATTTGTGTGATGTATCTACTTAACCCTCAATACGTATGGTCAGATGTCTATAGTTGTGCAAGTCAGGACCAAAGAAAGAGGTCAAATACAAATTAATGTTCCAGGCTCTAGTTTTGTAATAAAGTTCATCAATGAGTGTTTACAGGCTCAAAATAGGTACTAAGGGTGAATAAATACATGTAAACTTTTTGGCTCTAGCTGTGTTTCAAAGAATACCTTAGGTCATCCATAAATATCTCAATATGCATAAATTTAATCTACCAAACAAACTCAAATTCAACCATCTATCGTTCATACTAGCATGCTCGTTTCCTTGTATTTCCTTCCGTTAAGAATCTTAGTAGTTCCTCCGTGTCTATATTTTTGAATTCCTTCAAATTTGTTTTATAAAGATAGTTGAGATAAAAATATGGTGCATCATAAATTTTACAAATACCCATCTCAGTTAGCAGGTTATTGATCCTTCTGACCTTCATAAAAGACTGCATCTCGTAGAATGGTCTGGTTGCTTCCCTTTGTTTTAATGCTAGATAAAATTCTTGCACTATAGGAATTATTCTAGGCTTTTCAGACGGCAAACAAAAATTGGTCCATTCTCTATCTCTTGTGTTTTCCCAAACGCCTTTACAATTCGGCATTAAAGGATCAAATCCTTGTTCTTGGATAAAAGTGTACGGCTGTAGTTATTGCAAGTATTTATCCATGTCACTTTCTTGAAATTAAATAAATAGACTTGAAACATTGAAACAAAAACTGGCCAATCGGTACTCTATTTTTGCTGAAATCCCTTATATAATCTTTTACGTCTGCAATTTGGTATTTCTCTTCTGTGGTGGTAAAAATAAGAGGATGGATGCGATCTATTTATGCTTTAGAATAAAACAATAAACTATTCAAGAGTTATAATTTATTTCTACTTAGTAAGAAGTGCAAGAACTAGAAACCTAGTATAATTTATTCAGTAGTTAGTGTTAGTTTGGAGAGCCAAACTATGCAAGGGTGTTTTAACATCCAATCATGGTGTTGCAATGTTGAGAGCAGTTTCCCTGTTTTGAATGTTTTTTGGTGTCACAACGTGCAGTATAAGTGTCGTGACATGTAGGCCAGATTCTGTTATGTTCCAGCTATGTTGTGGAATCAACATTTTGGTCGTTTTTTTCATTAGCACCCTTTTCGTTTGTCAATATTCCCTTGTTTCCTCCTGAATCCCATAAATGTTGCATTGCGAAAATTGTTTATCAACTACCGTGTTTGTCGTTCCCTCAAAATAATATTTGATTCTTTGGCCATTTACAAGAAAAAAGCTGCCATCCTTTTCTGATCAACTCTATTGCCCCATGCGGTGCCACCTGGTGTATAGTGTTCAGGCCTACCTATCTTGATTTAAGCTTTCCAAGAAATAATTTTAATCTCGAGTTCAATAGAAGAACTTTCTGTCATGTCAAAGTATACTCCTTTCCTTATACATTTTTGTGTTTTTGTACGCCATAAAGCGAAATTCTTCTAATTTTGTAGTTGGAATAAATTTCTTTCTTAGCTAATTCTAAATCCAAATTTAATTCTTTGATTGCGCAATACTCATTCTCCAATTCAATTGGTAAGTGACAATATTTTTCGTAAACTAGCTTGTATGGGGACATACCTAGAGGAGTCTTATATGCTGTTCTGTAAGCCCATAATGCATCGTCCAGCTTTGCCACCTAATCCTTCCGACCTGGGTTCACTAGTTTCTCTAAAATCTGTTTAATTTCATGGTTAGATACTTCTGCTTGCCCATTTGCTTGCGGGTGATAGGTTGTTGTCATTCGATGTCTTATGTTGTATTTAGCGAAAGCAGCTGCGAACTATTTGCTACAAAAATGAGACCCTTCATCATGGATTAATGCACGAGGTGTACCAAACCTAGCAAATATATTTTTTTCTTAGAAATCTCACTACTGGTTTTGTATCATTAGTAGGCAAAACAACAACCTCAACCCATTTTGAAACATAATCCATAGCTAGTAGATTGTATTGATTCCCGAAAGAATTTTGAAATGGTCCTATAAAATCAATTCCCCAAACGTCAATTACTTCTACCTCAATTATCTCTGTTTGCGGCATTTTGTCCTTTTTTTAATATACTCCCAGTTTGTTGGCATCTATCACATCCTTGAACAAATTTGTAGACATCTTTGTTCTTATTTGGCCAATAAAATCCTGATTGTAGCACCATCTGGGTTGTCCTTTTTCCACCGAAAGCCCCCCACATAGAGATGTATGGCATCCTTGTAAAATGTCATGTATCTCTTCCTCCACTACACATCTTCGGACCAATTGATCTGAACATTGCTGAAACACATACAGATCCTCCAAAATGTAATATTTTGATTCGTGGACTATCCTTTGCCAGGATACCTGTGGTGGAAAGACACCTCTTGCAATGTAGTTAACATAATATGCATACCAGGGTGTTATGTTTTTCCTAGGCCTTGTCTGATGGATGTTTACCTTGAATAATTGCTCATCGTGAAAGTCTCTTTAATTTCTTCAGTAGTTTCTACTTTTAGGTTATTCTCAATTATGGATAAATGATATGCAATTTTATTCTCACTCTCTTTTCTATCCATTATCCATAGATTGAACTTTTGAAGCAGTAACACTCATCTCATCAGCCTAGTTTTTGTCTCTTTCTTCTTCATGATGAATTTTAATGCAGAATGATCGGTATAAACATATACTCTATTTGCCATTAAATAAGATTGAAATTTTTTGTAAGCAAACACCACCGCCAACATTTCTTTTTAGGTTGTAGTGTAATGGCATTATACTGGATTGAGTGTTTTGCTCGTGTAATGAATAACCCAAAATATGTTATTCCTCTTTTGCCCCAAAACTTCGTCTACCACGTAATTGCTAGCATCATTCATAATAATAAAAGGTTCTATCCAATTCAGGGTAATGATGATCAATGCATATATGAGTTTCTTTTTTATTACCTTGAAGGCTATGACACGGTTTCAGTCAAATATGAAAGGTGTATCCTTTTAAAGAAGTTGATTAAATGGTTTAGAGATATGAGCAAAATCTTTTATAAATCTCCAATAAAATCCAACGTGGCCCAAGAAATTGCAAACACCCCGGATATTTGTTGGATTGGAAAGGTTTTTTATAACCTCAATTTTGGCTTTATCGACTTCCATTCATTTTCTTGAGATTTGATGTCTCAATACCAGTCCTTCTTTCACCATGAAATGACATTTTTCCCAATTCAATACTGAATTAGTTTCTTTACATCTTTTTAAAACTTTTTCACGATTACCCAAGCATTCTTGAAAAGAGTCTTTGTAAATCGAAAAGTCATCCATGAACACGTCCAACCCCTCATTTAACATATAAGCGAAGATAGCTATCATGAATCTCATAAAGGTTGCTAGAGTGTTGCATAAGCCAAATGGCATTCTTTTAAAAGCATAAGTGCCAAAAGGACAGTGAAAGTAGTTTTCTCTTGGTCATCCGGGTGTATTGGGATTTGATGGTACCCTGAGTAACCATAAAGAAAAAAATAGTACTCTTTACCTACTAATCGATCAAGCATTTGATCAATAAAAGGTAGTGGGAATGATCTTTTTTTTGTTGCATCATTCAATTTCTAGTAATCAATACATACTTTCCAACCAGTAACTATTCTTGCCAGAATTAACTCATTTTTATCATTTCAACCTAAACACCAAAAGATCTAATTACTAGTTTATGAAATAAATTATATTACAAAAATATAAGTAATAGGGATTTTGGGGGGTTTTTTATAATAAAAATATGATAAGTAAATAAATATCGAGAAATTGAAAAGTGGAATTGGTCAAATCCGATTATGGTGATTTGCTCGGTTCGGCAATCTTTATCAACTGTCACTTCAGGTTCCTCATCAATCAACTAGTTGCTATCCTAGTAGGATCTTTTGATACGTCTACTAGAATAATGAGTCAGCAAGGACTACTTATCTTTTGGCCTTACAGTCTAGACCGGCTTGGGGTGAAGTTGTTCACGGATAGGCCATACTAATTTTGGGTTAATTCCCACCTTGATGACTTCCTAGGGTCGTCAAGCCTAGGGTTTAGGTTCTTCCATTCCCAAATAGCTGATCCATTGAGTAACCCAATCTCTGATGTATTTGAGGAAAAAATTACTTGAGTTTTGTAGGCATTAACCTTATGCTTGAAAAGGCACCAAATAAACTGATAATATGATGAACTAAATTAGCATGATACAAGTCAACTCGACAGAAAAGGACTAAGTCATCAGTAAAGAACATGTGAGATATTAGCGGACCATCTCTAAAAAATTAAATTGGCTCCCATAATCCATCTTGAACTACCTTATGAATGCATTGGCTTAATCGTTCCATCACCAACACAAATAAAAATAGGGTGATAAAGGGTCCTCTTGTCGAATCCCCCTAGTTGGCTTAAAATCCTCCGTGAAGGATCTATTCCATAATATTTGCATAGATGAAGAAGTAACAAAGTGCATAATGACATTTACCAGATACCTTGGGAGTCTAACATCTAATAACATTTCCTCAAAAAAATCCCCATAAATCCTATGATAAAACTTTTCGAGGTCTACTTTAATAGCTATGCATCCCACTCACATCTTGCTAGATCTTATCGAATGAATGACCTCTTAGGCAATAATAATGTTGCTTGTTATGCTTCTTCCTAAAATAAAACTCGCCTAGTTTAGAGTAATAAGATAAGGCATAATATGCTTTAGCCGATTACAAATAACCTTAGTAACCAATTTGTAAAGAACTAAACACAATGAAATAGGTCAAAATTGCACCATAGTCTTAGGATGAGGTACTTTCGGAATTAGGATTAGTAATGTCTTATTAAGATATGGCTCTAGAGCTTCTCCATGAAACACTCCTTTGATCATAAAACGTACAGAATCCCTTATAACATCCCATAGACTCAAAAAAAAAGTTATGCCTGATATTAATCAACCTAGGAGCCTTGAGAGGTGTCATTTCCAACAAAGCAAAACTGATTTCATTCGTACTAACCTCAAGGTTCAAATTGTCCTAATCATGATCTCTATCTGGCAAAAAGCATCCTCGAAGAGAAAAACTTATGTACCTTTCTTCTACCATATAAAGCTAAGACAAATAGGAAATTGATTTGTCCCTTAAGCTTTCCTCATCATAGCACCACCCACCATTACCAATTTTTAAAGCTCCAATCTTATACCTTTGTCTATGGGCCATTATTAAACTATGGAAATAAGTCTTATTACGATCTTCTTTAAACAACCATTTAGACATAGATTTACTATTCCATAATAAATCCTCTTGGTCTAGTATTTTTTCAAGCTCCATCCTTAACTTCTATTAATGGGCGTCGAAACCACCAAATATAAATTCCTACAAAAAAATAACACTAAATAGAAGTATAAAGCAGTAGGGTCAAATCCATAGGGACCGGTTATCTAATTTTTCCTTTTTCTCGTGACCAAAATTATTGTCGCAGTACAGTCGTGCCTACAATCTGTGTGTTGCAAGCTGAAAAATAAAAGGGGGGTTTAAGTTGATAGAGAAAATAAAATAAATATGTGGTGTAATAAAATGAAAACATATTCGAAATTGCAAAAATAAATTTAAGTAAATAAATTAAATGGGTAAATAAAATATTTTAAAGCTTAGCCTTAGCCTCGGTACACCCCAAACTTGAATCGATCTTTGAAAGAAGGTTTTTCCTTCCAACCGATAAGTTAGTTATAACGATCGAGGATGCCTCAATCCACCATCTTTTCCTCTTATAGTCGGTTCTGGTACGACCTACAAATCGACCCTTGTTGAATTTCTAACCACATGACATGTGCCCGTAATTTAAGACTTTGACAACCTTACCATATGAAAAGTCCAACTCGAATCAACGGCCTCAACCGTGTGGGTCGTTTAAGTCCAATCACTATCTCCCTTGACGGAATCCAACTAGCTTTTCCCACTTGACCATGCCAATTTGTTCGCGGGATTTTGAATATAACATGGCCGACTTAACTTTCCAACTATACGCCTAATGGTTCCAACCCAACGCATGCTTTTTGAATTGAAATTGAATCAACTTTAAGGGACAAATTTGTCCTATACCATATACCGGAGAGATAGCGAATACCGAATTGTAAAGTATTTAGTGTGGGTTCATATCTCACGATTACTTTGTCGGAGCGATAATTGGACTAAGGCTAAAAGGGACTTAGTTAATGAAATAAATCATTCTAGATGGTGTATAGAAATGGTTTTAATGGGAATTATGGAAAGTGGAAAGGGGAAAGGGCCTAGAAGGCAAAGAAGCCAATATGTTGAAAATGAAAAAAAATGAATGAATGAAAGAATTCAAAGCTACTGACGCAAAAGGGAAAGAAAGAAAGAAATTGATTAATTCCTAAGACCAAGTGTGTTATCTAGTGTCACCAACACTAGGCATTTATATACATCCCTCATGCTTAAATTCGGCATGTTTATCCTAAGATAATATCAACTAAAAATAAAAAATCAAATTTCAAATTTAAACTAAAGATCAAATTCAATCTATTTATAGGATATTGACAATATAAAAAATAATATGATCTTTATCCATCCAACCACTAAATCTTTAATCTTTCAATTTGGCCCTTCTCTTTTCTTTTTGTTCCAATTTAGCCCTTTTTGTATGAGTTTGAATTTTTGCACACCAATTTCATTCCTGATAAGGAAAACCCAAATTTTGTAGCATTTTATTTGATAATTAGCCAAAAATAAATGCATTAAAAATACAAATTTATCTTGCTATCAAATTCCCCCCACTTAGTCGATGTTTGTCCTCAAGCATGATGTCTACTAAAAATCATTCAACAATCCTTTTTGATATCAAACCCCTTTTCTTGGTCAAGTATAATGCAAACAATTAGGTGAATAAAAAATAAATAATTGCTAGACTCAATCAATAAGCATTTTATAAAATCTCAAACAGTATGTCAAACTCAACTGCTTTACTAAATTTAGGCTTAATCAAACTTGCAAGACAATCGTACTCAATATATTTTTTTTCATTTTATTATATTTTTTAAACTTATTCATGACATGGTAAAGTCTTTTGATTTGAAATAAGATGACAACCCAAGCACCTCACCCTGGTTACTCAACTCTAAATGGTTTTTTAGGGAATTTAGGACATAACCAAATCTTTTGACGCGAAATGAGATGACAACCCAATCACCTCTCCTCGATTACTCAACTTGGCATGTCCCTAATGAATTTATTTATCTTTTCTTAAGGCAGCTCGGTTAGCGAAGTGTGACAAATTTCGGCCCTTCACTCAAATCTTTTAATGCGAAATGAGATGACAACCCAAACACCTCATTCTGGTTACTCAATTCAGTCAGATTTTCGAATCTTCACTCTTAACAAAGCAATTAGTAGATTTTTATTTATATGAATCATTGACTAAGCCATAACATTTTTAATTCTACAAAATATTTATTGATCAAGTAAGCAATAGTTATTCATGATTCACTCAATTATTTAAATAAACTTAGTATAATAATTACAGGTTCATTTTTGAAATGAATTAAGGAATTATCTTAGAATACGAATTAACATATGCATAGAAAAAATAGCATGGCATGTCCTACGAACCCCCTATTTTGCCCACATTGCCCTCAATGTGCAATTTTAAAACAATAATAAATAGAAGGGTCAAGTGTACTCCCCGTATTAATTTGGCGG
>CM025143.1:7212015-7230643 GCA_013467495.1 Gossypium gossypioides | reverse complement strand
TTTTTTTTTTGTTTTTTTTTTATAATATCAAATAAGACTAAGTCACACTTGGTCAAAATCTAAGTCAAATTTGTGATACTTTATTTCACCATTTCATTCACATTCAATGCTCAAAATTCATTTCATATATCAATTATCTTATCAAGATAATATTTCTATTATAAAATAATTAAGAAATAAGCAAAATGCCCTTATGTGGTAAAATTATCATTTTGCCCATTTCGCCTCTTAACAAAAATTTTCACAAAAAATAGGCACGTATCAAATTCAAATATCATTAGTCACATTTAACTCTTAATAATAATCCTTGGATGGTGAAAAGTACACTTTTACCCTTCTTTTAGTAAAAATGGGAAATTTACAATTTAGTCTTTAGACTATTCAAATTTTTTCCAATTTGGTACAGAAGTGATTCCTATAACGGCAATACATTCCAAGTTATAATCATACCAAATAATCAACAATAATTCTCATTTTCTCTTTTTGGTCAAATTTTCATTTTATTCCAACTTTTTAGAATTTACAATTTAATAATTTTTACCATATTTTTTACATACAAAATTATTTTCATTGATTTTCCAACTCCAATAACAAGTTTACTTTCATAGGAATTCTCTATTTGACTCGTTTCACAATTTTCTCGAAATTTCACTATGTCCAGTCCTAGAATATTGCCAAATGTCTGATTGGAATTTTTGGGAAAAGCTAATTTTGTTCTGGGTATTTGAATCCTAAGGGATTGAAAGAAAAAAGTGATAGCATTATCCCAAGCTTCATACATAGACAAGATATTGAAATGTTATGCAATGACCGATTCAAATAAGGGAAACCAACCTTCTGTATCAAGATTTCATCTTTCTTTAAAGGATTGCCATAAGATAGTGGAAGAAAGAGAAAACATGAGAAATGTTCATTATGCTTCGGCAATAGGAAGTCTCATGTATGATATGTTATGCACACGTTTAGATATTTGTTTCACAATGGGGTTGGTGAGTCGATATCAGTCGAATCTAGGACCAAGACACTGACAAGCAGTTAATCATATACTCAAGTATTTATAGAGAACGAGGGATTATATGCTTGTTTATTCCAGAGGAGATCTTACTCCTATTTGATATACTGATTCTAACTTCCAAACGTGTTGGGATTCAAGGAAATTGACATCGATTTGTGTTTTTGTCCTAAGCGGTAGGTCTATTGTGTGGAGAACTGTAGAGTTGTACTGTTGAATCCACTATGGAGGTTGAATATGTGGCTATTTTTTAGGGTACAAAAGAAGAAATATGGCTTCAAAATTTCCTTACAAATCTTGAATTTGTTCTTGGAATGAAAAATGCTATCATACTGTATTGTGACAATAGTGCGAAATTAGCTAATACCAAGGAAATGAGAAACCACAAGAAGATGAAACATATTAGAAAGTATCACATAATAAGGGAGGCGGTTGCAGATGAAATCATGGATATAGTCAAGATTGCATCTGAGGACAACCTTGCAAACCCGTTTACTAAGACTCTACTAGCTAGGAGTTTTGAGAAACACATTAAGAGCATGGAATACAAAATATGACTCATCTACTTCACTAGGTCAATGGGAGACTATTGGATCTTGTAACCTCAATGTAGTATATTTGTTTGTAAACCTTGTAATTTTTTTGAACAGATTGGTTAATAAAATTATTCATGGATTACATTAATATACTTTGTATAATGTTCTAATGTGGTTTTTGCATACAAAGCAAAACTGAAGCAAATATTGGCTCACTAGTTGTGTAATATTTAAAAAAATACTAAGTGTTATTATGTGGTTGGATCGTAATATAGAAAGATAACTTATATCAGTAAACGAACCTAAACATTTTGTTAGTCTAATCAAAAATGAGAAAACTAATTGAAAGACTAATATGTCGTTTCAAGTCCAATTGAAGAGATGCCTTATCTTGGAAATCTGAGCGGATGACTCCTAGGAGATAGAAACATAGATGTGATTGACTGGGTTGACAGTGCATCAGAATGGACCTAAGAAGAATAGATCCTGAATCCGTTTATTGATTTATTCACTTTTGATGGTCATAGTGTGACATACCTTAATCCTGAGTTGATGAAGGACTTTGTATGCGTGGCTCGTATACTTTGATGTAAGTATAACCCAGGTTGTAACACCCGATGCCTGACCTGTTCGTTGAATCCGGGTATCGAATGCCACAATAACCCGAATTACTTGACGAAATTTCTTTTTTTTTTTGAATTAAGTTACTTAATCAAATTATATTGTCTAATGATAAAAACTTTAAAGCTTCATTTTTATTGATAAATTACAAAAGTTCTAGAACAAGGCTTGAAAACGTAAAATGACAACTAAAACCCTAAGGCGAAGCCTCTACGGGTGCCTCTCTACACACATGTAAGCCTCCGTATTCTGCCTCACTCCCAGCAAAGTTTGGCTTGGTCCCCCACGATTTTTGAATCTTTAACTATCTTGCATTTAAGAAAAAAAACTTATAAGTTCAGGAAAAATTAGTAAGATATGCATACAAAATTTAAGAAAAATGCAAGGTGTCCAATTCAAAATTTAAATCCTTATTATTTGCATTTAGCATCTCTGGCGGGCTATGCTTGGAGATTGCCTAAGTGATTTCAAATTTTGCGGGCTTTCCCACATTTCATTACCCTTACTGCTTTAAAGAACAAAGGCTCCCTAATTGTACCAGAATGCTCGTGCTCTATCAATCTATTTCTTATGGAGGCTTCCTAGAACATACAGTTCTGACCTTTGAAAGCTCCTCAAAATCTCGGCCATTCCCCATGGCTATATTTGACTTCCACTTTCCACTATTCCTTGGGGGGATTTGCTGGCCTTTTGGCCTTGAACATATGTTTCCTCCTTTGAAAATTCTGATAAGGTTATTAAATATTTCAACTAATATTTTATCATCCTACAAATTATGATTGCATCACACCGTTGACTGATCCGTGCTTATTTAGATCGTGTGAGAATTCCATAATTTTGTTGGTGGCTGGTATTTATAGGTACCATGTTTACCTCCTTAAGCAAGGAGTTTCCTTTCCCTTTTCACACTGTCAAGTTTGGAGACACATCCTTGGTACCCCCCTTAATCCGGTGGTCTATGTTCCTCAGATACACCAACTCATTTCTTCTCGTGACTTGCCATCCCTTGCACAACATAGTCTCTGCTCTCACCCTTAGCATCCTTCGTAAATTGCAGATTTTTCAAATATGATTCTCATGTCTAACTTTCTAGTGGGTCTCCCTTATCTACCATCCCGATGGACCATACTGTGATTTTTATCCTAACAGAGTATCACGTGTTTAACATCCCATCAAACTATCTCGTGTTTACCGTCTCATCGGGCTATACCATGTTTAACGTCCCATCGGACTATCTCGTGTTTAATGTCCCATTGGACTATCTCATGCTTAACATCCCATCGAACTATCCAGTGTTTGATGTCCTGATGGACTACCTGAATTGCCATGATCTTACACCTTATAATCCCCATGTTTAATGTCCTAGCGGACTATCAAAGGATGCCATAGCATCTTTCAGCTATGGTCTTAGTCCTAACAACCATGATGTCATGACATCTTTCAGCTATGGTCTTACTCATTTCCGTCATGATGTCATAGAATCTTTAGCTGTAGTCTTACTCATTTTAGGCGTATAGCCTCTGGTCGGTGTCATGGTCAAACCATGATCTTTTATTCACTGTCCCCATCATATTCAATCCATTCATTTGCCGTCTTATACCTTGATGCTCTATCACTGTAGTGTTCCCTCCGCAAGGCTTGGAGCTTCGCACATTACGGTTTGCACTCAACAAGATCATATGGTGGTATCTACAAAACCATCCCTTTTTCCCGTTCATAACTTCACCTAACCTATAGTTAAGTCACCCTTTTCATATCATACATGCATTAGTCACGCATAGCATGTAGTGCATCATTAAGCAATGTACTATGCCGGTTATTCATTCAACAATCAATCTACGTTTATGATCAGCATTAACATGATATTTTCTCATAACTTCATATAGAAACCTGAAGGCAAAGATCATATACTTGCCTTGTTTTCTCATCCTAAACAATTTAATTAATCCAAATGCCAGAGCCTCATTTTTCTTGGTGGCTAAACATGACAACCATGTTATGGTTAAACCAATGGAGGTAAATTCTCAGAAACCCAAAATCTTAAATTATACAAAAGCTTTGAGAGACTTATTATACTTCTTTCCTCAGTTCTTAAACGTAGAAGAAGATAAGGAAACTTACCAATTCCTCAATTTTTCCACCACCGAGCTTAGATTCAAGCCTTTTTTGCGACATCCAGAGCTTCTTTCATCTATATTTCCTTCTTCTTTAGAGCAACTAAAAAAGATGATTCTAGGGGGAGGTGAAGACTTACAAACAAAATTAAGAGAATTATGTCTCCACTCTTGTCCATATATATACTCCTTAGACACGGTCCTCATCGACCCTTTCCACCACCCATTCTTAATCATTTTCTCTCCCACTTTTGGGAACCAGCCGGTTCCCGTCTAACTGACCTAGAATTGGAATCTAACTATTCAAAATTTAGTTCCTAAGATTTCCCTAATTCCCCAATGGAGTTTAACACTTTGCTAGTCTTTTCAATTTAATCCTAGCTTTCCCAAATTTTTGAGCCATTTAGGGTAACCGAGTATGATAACTCTCCCACCCTTAAAGAAAATTTCATCCTAAAAAATTCCTAGTTTTCTCGAGGTAGTGTCCACTTTATTTTCTTGTTTTAGAAAATTCTTTACGTACCTAGGGGCAATCACTTTCAACATTATTGGGGTCAAGTTGTTGCTTTATCACCCAAAATAGACTTCTATAATTCAATAAGGGTTTTACTTCTTCTCCCTATAAATAGATGGCACTGGTAGGGCTAAACACACAACTTTAACATATTGTTATTCTACTAAAAAATAGTTAGAATTTATTTTTTAATTATAAATTCTATTTTTTGAAAAAAACAATTCTACTAGATTCTATTAAGATAGATTTGCTTTCCCACTAAACGTAAAGTAAACAATTTCTGGTTCTGTGTTTGATTCGAGTTCATTCAAGCCCACACTCTAAGTAATTTGTGGTACAAGAGCAATGAAGGTCATTCGGTTGAAATCCGAGAATGATAAGGATCCATCTAACTAAAAACACAAATGTGATTTTGGTAAAAGGTTTTTTCCTATAAATATCACAAAACGTCTTGGTTTTTAAAATTTTAATTTTTCGTTATGCAAGAAAACCATTTTCAAACCAGATTTTTTCCAGCAACTACTAAAAAAGACTTCGTAGCAACCCTTAGGCTCTTTTAAAGTGCTTGTAATTATTTGGCCAATCTCATTAGTGGCTTTCAACTACAGCCCCTAGCTTGTAAATGTCAGGCCAAAACATTAATCCAATCCCAAAAATTATTAGCGACAAATGAGGCCACATCATTTTGAATTCTTCCCCTTGAGACAATGAACCCAAAAAAGGTTTACCTTTAGTAATCTGGCAAAGTTAAAGCATGACCCATGTTTGTAGTGGTGGAACTGGCCATAGTAACCTCATCTTCTAAATTGGACCTTCGTGTCAACTTCCTAAGGTCTAGTTCCATACACGTAACTGTAAAAAGGAAGACACCAAATTTACCTTACACGTATATGTATCGACCATTATCAGGGTTCTAGTTGTTTTTTTTATCAACAATGGAATACTTATGTCCTTATGTTGCTGAAAATAGCAAATTCTCTGCTAGCCTTACTTATGGGAAAATTGGAAGAAGTAGAGGTTGAAAAAGTTGCTAAGGTGTGGCTCTTCTCCCCTTATGCAGTAGTCTAAGAAGTACGCCACGAATTGGAACCATAAGTCCCTAGTCAGTTATCTCAATGCCACATCGAAAAATTGTAACACTCTCACAAACCAAGTATGTAATGGTAAATGAAAACCCAACTAAAAATTGTATAAGGGCAAGAATATGCCCTTCCAATACCTAAGAAGTTTCTAACCAAGAATATATATTGATAGTGGGGATCCTTAATTCCCTTAAGTCAAATGACCTATTATAATGACTTGATTTCCAATGGTATCGAAAATTGCAGTTTTAGAATCTTGTTTCTGTAAACCAAGTTCATAAATATTAAATAAAGATATTTACAGAGTTAATGTATAGATGAATTGAAAATTGGATAAGCAATTTAATAAAAAATATGGTTAATTAAGACCTAGGGACTAAATTGTAAAAGTTTAATCGCTGTGGATGTTTAATTGAGAAATGACTTAAAGACTCAAATTGCAATTATCCAAAGTATAAAAAACATTCTCTAGTAGATAGTAATGATGAGTGTAGCTTAATTAAGTAAATTAAGATTAATTTCAAATTCAAACATGATTAATTAAAGTAAATTAAGCTATAATCTAAGTATAAAAATGAAAATTGGTGCATGAAGAGATAAACTTCATCTTCGCCAACCGACCATTAGAGAAAAGAGGAAGCTTTACGCCATTTTTAGGTTTTTAAAACTTTTGGTCCTTAATTCAAGTAAGTCCTTAGCCAGTTTTCTTTTATTTTTATAGATTTTTTTTTATCATGAGAGCTTGATTAAGTTAACCCAATGATCAATTTGATCAATTGGTGAAGTTTTCATAAGATGCCATTATTGAGAACTGAATGATTTAAGTATTAAATTGATAGAAATTAAGCTTGGTTTGAGAAAATGACTTAATTGTAAAGCCTAATTATTAGTTTTGTACATTAAGGAACATATTGAATAAAATACAAAACTGTTATGAAATTTTGATAAGAATGGAAAGTAGAAGGTCCTTAATGAATATATGTGAAATTAGATTTTAATCTAAAGGTCTAGATCAAAAGTTATGCTTGACCCGAGTTTAGGGACTGAATTAAAAACATTAAAAAATATGTGTGACTTTGTAATTGAATGTGATTTGATATGGAATTTGATATTGTTTATATTTTTGGATTATTGTTCGTAGCTAAAGACGACACAAGGCCGTCGAGAGGGAAAGGGAAGGAGAGAGCTGAGGACAAGGAACTCAAATTTTCGGTTTGTATTTTTATGATTCGGATCAATTTACCTGTTGCATATTCATGATGGTTTGCATGTTATGGTACTAAGGTGAGTTAAAAATAGTTAATTGAGTTGAATTGATATAATTGGGATTGATCATCGAGGTGTAGGACTAAATTGAATAGAATGAAAAGTAGTATAATTTATATTTTATGATATTATGTATGAAATTGAGGTAAAACATGATATATGAATTGATGATATATTTAGATTGATAGAATTTGAAAGTGAACTTATAATGGAATTGGAAAAATTATTTATTTTATTAACTGTTCAGGCAGAGTCAGATATATTTGGCATGCGATAGGATAGGTACGGGTTACTTCGGCTATATGTCGATGACCGCTGGGTGCATTTTCCTTTGGACGTTTCGATGAGTGCAATGAGCAGTAAGTGCATTCTATTTACTTCGGACTTTCCAATAAGGCATTGGGTGCCAAATTAGTGTGTTGGTTGGGATCTGTGTATTCGTTCGAGTTCGAGTCATGTTAATAAGGAATATAAATTTTGAATTGGTTGATTGATATTTGAAAATGATTAAATGTCATAAAGTTTTACTAAAGGTACTTATATTCGATATTTGATTATCGATAGCATGTGACAGATCATGTGAATCGATAAATGAGCCTGAGGGCCAATATGGTAAGATAAGGAATGGATGTTTTTTATTCAGATGGTATGCTGATATGATTAAATGCTATGAATTGAGTAGAAATGTGAAATCAATGATGCTAATATATTAACATGGTATAATCTTTAGATTGGTTAATTGAAACATGTATAAATTGATTCATATCGTATATTTGGTGCTTGTAGTTGCATATGTAGATTGATATGTTGATTAAAGATTAGTATGATAGCCTAATGGTTGGATGGAAATGGAATTTGAATTGAATGAAATTTATTTAACTTATGTTATATTTATTTGAATCATGAAAATACCACTAAACTTTATTACTCAGCATATGATTTGTTTTTCGTGTGCAGGTTTAGGTATATCTCGAGGTCCCAGGCATCAACTATAGCATCCAAAAAAAGATCCTAGACCCAACAATGCTTGTATAGTTTCTTTTTTTTGTTATACGGCATGTACCTAGGTTGAGCCAAAATTAGTATTTTTGAATTAGCCATATGTTTATATACATGAAATTATGAGTGCCACAACTTTTGGTTAGGCATATTTTGTAGTATGTTAATAGGCTAAATGTTAATGTGTCTGTATACATATGTATATATGCCAATTAGTTCAATGAAGAGCACTGATGAATTTATTAGTATACTTGAATGAAATTGTTGAAATGGATTGAAGCATATATGTATAAATGGTACTTTAGTTATATTGGAACTCATTAGCTATATAGATTTGGTTGAAATTATAATTGCAAATGAATTTGAAAAGTTTTAGGTGATTGCAAACAGGTAACAAAACTTGACCATTTGAAAATAGTATGTCACGTCGCAACGTCGAACAGTTGTCATTACGACAAGACCAAGTTGCCATTCCACTGCGCGATGCCAAGTATTGAATGTTGCGATGAGACCTACTCAGTATGTTGCGTCATGATGAGGAACCCCTTAAAGTCATAACATCAACCCGGTGTTTTGGAATCTTTATAATTTAGTTCTAATTCAATCTGGAGTTAGCTTTAGAGGTTTCGCAAACTCGTATAAGACCTAAAAACAACTATATGATTGTATTGGTTGAAATTAATTATTTAATAATATTAATATAATATAGTTTGATCATAGTTGCTCCGACAATGAATGTGACACCTCGTAACTCAAACTTGGTGATCAAGTCGGGTAATGGGGTGTTACATTTAGTGGTATCAGAGTTATAGGTTTAGTTGATTCTTAGACTAAGTCGAGCTCAGAAATGAATCTATAGGTACATGCCAAAGTAGAGTCGAGTATGAGTCGGGATTTAGATGCTGATTATAAAATTTCTCTATTTTATAGCTAAAGATGTTAGAGGAATCAAGAAATGATACTGGTAATGATGTTTATAGCAACGATCATTCCATTTAGAGTGAAAATATAATCGAGATTGAGGCATCTAGCATTGATTCAGCCAGAGCTTATTAGTTTAAAGTTGTTAGACCTCAACCAAAGGGTCAAGGGGATGAAGATTTACTTTGCATTATAGCAGAAGCTCTCCATTGAGTGGCGGCAGCTACTCCATAGGTTGCACCAGTTCCTGTAGTTTGACAAGCTCCGATAAAAGAATTACGAAAGTATGGTTCCACTAAGTGTCAAGGATTGAAAGGGGCTGATCCATCGACAGTCGAGGCTTGGTTGGAATTGACGAACTAGGTACTGCAACAACTCGAGTGTTCTTCACTTGAGTGTGTCACATGCACAGTGTCCCTTCTGAAGGTGGAGGTATATTAGTGGTGGTTGACAGTTACCCGACACGTATCATTTAACCGAATTAATTGGGATTTCTTCTAACCCGAATTCTAGAAAAAGTGCGCCAGCGAGTTATATTTGGAAGATTAGAAGCAAAAATTTATGACGTTGAAATAGGATGAGATGTCAGTCGTAGACTATAAGCGTGAATTCTTATAAGTGAATAAATATTCTTTGGAATCAGTGCCAACAGAATAAGAAAGTTGTAAGCGATTCTTTTGAGGATTACATGATGAGCTTAGAGTTCAGTTGGTCTCCCACAAAATAAAAGAATTTGCTAACCTGACTTAACAAGCCAAGATGGTGGAGCAAGCCGTGGGTCTTGACAAGAGAACCAAACCCTCTTGAGCCTTTAGGAAGCAAGTAGGGACTTCTAGTTCGCATCACTTGAATAAGGGGTCTAGGGAGTCTCGAGATCCTTGGAAATCGAATTCAAGGTCTGTTAGGTCAAAGAGAGCTTAGGATAGGCAACCATTTGTATTAGTGGACAGTGTTATAGGTCTTGCTAGAGATACTGATATTTTGAACTGTTAGCATTGCAGGCAAAAGCAACGTAGTGAGTGTTGGAAATTAAAAAAAGCTTGTTTCCATTGTAGGTCTCAAAAACACACTGCTTGAGATTGCTCAAGGAATGATAATGGTCCATTTGCTACCACTCAGAGGTCCGCTCCTACTGTTAGGGATCAGGGAAATCCACGCAGTGGTTCTATATCGAGGGGTGGTCAGAGAACATGGATTGAGCATCTGTTCAGAAATCCAAGGCTAAAGCATCAGCTCGAGACTATGTTGTTTGCACCCGAGAAGAGGGTGATACTACCGATGTCGTAGCAAGTATATTTCTTTTATATTTAAAAGTCGTATATGCTTTACTTGATCTTGGTTCTTCTCATTTTTATATTAATGTTAACTTTGTAAAATCAAGGAGTTTGAAATCTAAAATTTCGAAAGTAGCAATGGTTGTATCGAGTCTTTTAAGACAAATTGTGCTAATTGGCCAAGTGTGTAGGCGATGTCCATTAGAAATCTGAATAGATCCTTCCCTATTGATTTGTTAATAATTTCATTTGATGAATTTGATGTAATTTTGGGAATGGATTGGTGTGATTTTGGATTTTTGTTAAAAAAAATTTGTTCAAAGTCCAGATGGCGAGTTTATGAAAGTGAAAGGCATTAGATTAACTGGTTCAACTTGTATCATTTGATCATTTCGAGCTAATAAGCTCTTGAATCAAGGAAATGAAGCATACCTAACTTATATAGTTAACTCAAACTATGATGAAAGTCAGATAAGCAAGATCAGACAATGTGTGAATTCGTAGATGTTTTTCCTGAAAAGTTGCCAGGATTACCTCCCGATTGTGAGGTTGAGTTTCCGATTGAAGTTTACTTAGGTACAACTCCTGTGTCAATTGCTCCGTACCAATGGCACCAACGGAGTTAAAAGAGCTAAAAATTCAGTTGCAAGACCACCTGGACCATGGCTTTATACGTCCTAGTAAAGCACCTTGGGGAGCTCCAATATTGTTCGTTAAGAAGAAAGATGGGTTGGTGCAGCTCTGCATAGATTATCGAAAGCTGAATAAGCTGAAGATTAAGAACCAATATTCGTTGTCGCATATCAGCGATTTGTTTGTTCAGTTGAAAGGTATAATAGTCTTTTCTAATATCAATTTGAGATCAAGATATTATCAACTGAAGGTGAAAGATAGTGATGTATCGAAAAAACATTCCATACACAATATGGTCACTACGAATTTCTAGTGATGCCATTTGAGCTGACAAATGCTCATAAGGTATTCATGGATCTCATGAACTGCATTTTCCAAGCCTCTCTGGATTAGTTGTGTTTATCGATGATATTCTGATACATTTAAGATCAAAGGTTAAGCACAATAAGTATTTAAGAATTATATTGCAAATGTTGCGAGAGAAGAAACTTTTCGAGAAGCTTAGTAAATGTGAGATTTGGTTATCTGAAGTGGTATTTTTGGGGCATGTTATCTCAGCTGAGGAATTTGGGTTGACCTTAAAAAGATTAAAGCTATCCTTCAGTAGAAAGCATCAAAAAATGTATTAAAGATTCGAAGCTTTATTGGCTTGGTCGGTTATTACAAAAGATTTGTAAATGGGTTTTTTAAAATATCTTTACCTATGACGAAGCTCCTGCAAAAGAATTTGCCATTTGTATGGGATAGTTAATGTCAAGATAGTTTTGAGAAGTTGAAACCTATTTTGACAGAATCACTGATCCTAACTTTGCCTGAGTCGGGGAAAGATTTTTTTGTTTTCAGCAATACCTCATTGAATGGTTTGGGTTGTGTCCTGATGTAGCATGGTAAAGTAATTGTTTATGTGTCTCGTCAGCTAAAAATGCATGTACACTATTACACAAAGCAAGATTTAGAGCTTGTTGTTGTGGTATTTTCTCTAAAGATCTAGAGGCACTACTTATGTGGTGAAAATTTTTATATTTATACGGATCACAGAAGTATCAAATATCTCTTATAACTAAAGGAGTTGAACCTAAGAAAGCATCGCTAGGTCGAATTGTTAGAAGATTATGATTGCGTAATTGAGTACCGTCCAGGGAAAGTGAATGTTGTTACCGATGCTATGAGTTAGAAATCGGTGTTTGAATTAACAGCGATGTTTGCCTAGCTCAATATATACGATGATGGTAGCCTATTGGCTGAGTTAAAGGTTAAGCTAGTATTTCTTTATCAGATCAGGGAAGCATAGTCTGGAAATGTTAAGTTAGCGGAGAAAATGAAACTTGTTCAACAAGTATTGAGAATTTCAGCATTGATGCAAGTGATTGCCTCCAGTTTAACAATCGACTCTGTGCCCCTAATAATTTTGATTTGAAAAGAATGATTTTGCACAAGGCTCACAATGGTTGTTTTACTATGCTCCTGGTAGTGAAAAAATGTATCATGACTTGCAAGAGTCATACTGGTGGACCAGAATGAAAAGATAAATTATGGAGTATGTTACTAAGTGCCTGACCTATTAGCGGGTAAAAGTCGAGCATCAAGTTCCCATTGGTTTGCTTCAACCTATCTCCATTCCAGAATGAAAATGGAAACAAATTACCATGGATTTTGTGGTTGGTTTACCAACACCACTGAGTAAAAAATGCAATCTAGGTGATAATGGATCGACTAACAAAGTCTACTCTTTTTCTAGCTGTGAGAATTGATTGGTCACTTTCGAAGCTGATTGAATTATATATTTACGAGATAGTTAGACTCCATGGTGTGTTTGTGTCAATTATCTCGTATCGTGACCTATGTTTTACCTTAAGATTCTGGAAGCAATTGCATGAATAACAGGTATGAGGTTGAATTTCAGCACAACTTTTCGTCCTCGGTTTGATGGCCAATCAGAGTCAGTTACTCAAGTGATGAAAGATATGTTGCGACTACATTATTGATTTTGAATCTAGTTGGGAATGTTATTCACCACTATTTGAATTTGTGTATAATAATAGTTTTCATTCAAGCATTCAGATGGCTCCATATGAAGTATTATATGCCCAGTGATGTAGAACACCCTTAAATTGGTCAGAATTAAGTGAAAAGAAGGTAATCGGGCCAAAGTTGATTCAAGATGAAGAAGAAGTGGTTAAGTTGATCAGGAACAGATTAAAAGTAACTTTTGATAGACAGAAATCCTATATTGAACTGAACTAAAAATGTATAAAATATGTTGTGGGTGATAAGGTGTTTTTGAAAGTCTCACTATTGAAAAAGATTATGGGCTTTAGTCGTAAGGGAAATTTGAGTCCTAGATTTATCGGGCCTTATGCGATTGTTGAAAGGGTTAGATTGGTTGCTTATCATGAAAGATGAGGCTCAATTGATGTATTCCATGTATCTATGCTCTGGCAATATCGATTCGATCCATCTCACGTTATACCGGTAGAGACAATCGAAGTTCAGTTTGATCTGTCATTTGAAGAAGAGTCGGTAGTGATATTAGCTCGAGAAGTAAAAGCACTGAGAAATAAACACATCACTAGTAAAAGTCTTGTGGTGAAGTCATAGCACAGAAGAAGAGACCTTGGAACCAGAAGAAACAACAATATCCCAGTACCCTCACCTTTTTCCAAAAAATTTCGGGGATAAAATTTCTTAAAGGGGAGAATTATAACGACCCGATTTATAGTGGAGTAGGAAACTACAATTTCGAAACCATATTTTCATAAATCGAGTTTGTTAATATTGAATAAAGGTATTTACAGAGTTAGTGTATAGATGAATTGAAAATCAGATGAGTAATTTAGTCAAAAATATGGTTAATTAATACCCAAGGACTCAAATTAGTAAAAGTTTAATTGCTATGGATTTTTGATTGAGAAATGGCTTGGGGACTCAAATTACAATTATCGAAAGGTCCAAAATGGTTAATAAACCAATTTTAAACATTCTCTAGTGGACGTTAATGATGAGTGTAACTTAATTAAGTAAATTAAGATTAATTAAAGTTAATTAAGTAATAATCTAAGTATAAAATTGAAAATTGGTGGATGGAGAGATAAACTTCATCTTCTCCAACTGGTCATTAGAGGAAACAATAAGCTTGATTTCATTTTTAAGTTTTTAAAGCTTTTGATCCTTAATTCAAGTAAGTCCCTAGTCATTTTTCTTTTATTTTTATAGATTTTTTTTATCATGGGAACTTGATTAAGCTAACCCAATGACCAATTTGATCAAGTGGTGAAGTGTTGATAAGATGCCATTGTTGAGAATTAAATGATTTAGGTGTTAAATTGATAGAAATTAAGCTTAGTTTAAGAAAATGACTTAATTGTAAAGCGTAATTATCAGTTTTGTACATTAGGGACCAAATTGAATAAAATGAAAATTTGTTACAAAACTTTGATAGGATTAGAAAGTATAAGGTACCTAATGAATACATGTGAAATTAGATTTTAATTTGAAAGTCTAAATTGAAAGTTATGTTTGTCCTAAGTTTAGGGACTAAATTGAATAAATTACAAAATATATGTGGCTTTGTAATTGAATGGGATTTGATCTGGAATTTGATATTGTGTATTGTTTGATTATTATTCGTAACTAAAGATGATGCAAGACTATCGGGGAGGAAAGGAAAGGCAAGAGCCGATGACAAGTAACTTGAATATTTTGTTTGTATTTCTCTGATTCAGATCAATTTATGTTATGATACTGAGATGAGTTGAAAATAGTTAATTGAGTTGAATTAATATAATTGAGATTGATCATCAAGGTAAAGGACTAAGTTGAAACATGATATATGAATTAATGATATATTGAGATTGACAGAATGTGAAGTGAACTTATAATGGAATTTGAAAAATTGTTTACCCTATTAACTGTTCAGGGAGAGTCAGATGTAATTCGCATGGTATATGATAACTCTGAATGAGCTTATTTAGTGGAGGATCCAATAGACCACTAGGTCATTTAGTCGGGAGCCACTAATCATTTTTGTGTTTCTTTATAGGGGTTCAAAGAGACAAAATATCTTAGAGATAAGAGTCTATCATTGTAGACCGGGAACGAGACAACTGTGGCAGTTGAAGCTGTGGGAGATGTACATCTTTATTTTGATAATTTTAGGAAGATTATTTTGAAAGACGTCTTCTATGTATCGAGTTTCAAAAGAAACTTAATTTCAGTTTCATGTTTATATAAAGATGGCTTGACTATGACTTTTAATAATGGAATTGCAATATTTAAAAATCACAATCTTATCCATAATGGATGGATATTACATAATATTTATTTTATCAAACAAAACATGTACACATTGATTGAGACTGAAATATCGAATAAAAAACTTAAAACTTCTCATTCTAATGAGGCGTACCTTTGACATTTGAGACTTTGTCATATTAACCAAGAAAGAATCACTAAACTTGTGAAAGACGACATCTTATGTTCACTTAAAGAAGTTGATCTTCCACAATGTGAATCTTCATACTCGAATCCAATTATCGGGTCAGGTTTTGCGTGTTACATGTGTTTAACACTGAGTCTACTAAACAGGAAGATAATGACCCACTCACGTATCTAGAACCCATTTATGGATTTATTCCCTTATGACATTCATAGTGTGGCATACCTAAATCCTAAGTGGATGACGAACTATGATGCATGACTCGTACACTTTTATACAAGTACAAGCCTGAGTTCGAATAGATAATGAACCAAAAGTTGGTGCATTGGGTGTACAACTTCTATAGTATGTATCATCATTCACAATAGTGGAATTCATAGTTCGAAACATGGGTAAATGATATCCTTTCATTGGCATTACATGGTTGATGAAAAGTAAACGTGGCCATGGGTCGTTCGTCTTTATGATGGATGACTTGATTACTATTTGATAGTAATTAAATTTTCATGAATGAAGATATAGTGGTTACCATGAGATAAAATAGGATCATATTGGGAGACCGGATATTACCCAAGAGATTAAGGGTATCTTATGAGTGTAACACACTTATGGAAAGGTCATTAGATGAGCAATGATCAACTTGCTTTCGTAATGGTATGCAGTTGGGGAGAACTCAGTCATGATACTATAGTGGAATGACTTCTTGACTAAATGAGTTTATAATTAATAGGTGAAAAGTTGGAAGTTAATTATAAATCATTTGAGCCTCAATTGCATATGTTCAATTGGTTCCTCTACTAGCTCGTTGAAACCATAAATTAATTGCTTATTGAATCAAATGAACAAAAAATAATATAAATGATAAACATTTTGAAATAATTATGGTTTTCTCCAAAATAAAAATGAAAATGGAGAAATGGAATCAGTTGAAAATAATGTGGTTTTCTCCAAAGTGAAAATGAAAATGAAGAATGAAAAATGAAATGACCTAAAAAATGAATTTATGTTTTTCGAATTAAATGAAGTTCAAACATTGAAATAAATCATTTGGCCATAGTGAACCGTTGAATGCAGAAATATTAAATATATTTTCTTATAGATTCTTTTACTGTAAAGTCGTCATGATTTTAATGGAATTAAAATTGGGTTTAAAAAATTATTTAATTGGAAATATATTAAAGTTTATTTTGGGAGATAGAAAAAAAAATATTAGGTTGGATCAATTTATAAATTATTGGGTTAAAAACCCAGTAAGTACTTGTAATTGGACTTGATATGAAAGAGGTCCAAAAGCCCCTTATGTAAAAGGGTGGGATGTCAAACCCTAGTGTTATTAACTAGGGTTTCTGTCCCCTATACTCCTAGTTGGACTAGGAGTTCATTTTTCTTATTGAAATAAACTTATCCAATTCAACNGTGGGATGTCAAACCCTAGTGTTATTAACTAGGGTTTCTGAACCCTATACTCCTAGTTGGACTAGGAGTTCATTTTTCTTATTGAAATAAACTTATCCAATTCAACAAGGGTTCTATCTTCTCTCCCTATAAATAGATGGCACCGGTAGTGTAACACCCTGAATTATTTCATTTCATTTCTGTGAATTTTGTCATAATTGAGAATTTGCTTCAGTGGCTAAGTGTTTTGATTGTGTGTTTGCAATCTTGGGTTCAAGTCCCACTTTTGGGAAACAAGTTATTTCTTATCCTAGCTTATTCCTTGGTGATTGGGCTTATATTTTATCTTCAGTAAACTCATATCAAAATGAGTCTGCTGGTTCGAGTGGTAAGATGTTAGTTTGCGCTAAGGTCTCGTGTTCGAATCCTCATACTAGCGTGAATGTTAATTTATGCTTCGGTTGTGTGAGAGATTTGATGGAGGTAAAACTCTGAGGTTGTTAGATGAGGATCAAGGTGTGGGTTAGTGGGGATGTGGTTGTTAGTCGGGAGTTAGGATATTGACCAATTATAATTTTTAAATTTTTCTCTCTCTTTTCAAATTCATTCTGACGCCAATTTATGCTTTTCTCCTCTTCTTGACGTTTTCTCTGTTTCCTCTCTATCTAAATTTCTTTTTCTTTTCCTCTTAATTTCTACCGAAATTTTCCCTTCCAATCGCGGTACTTTAACTTTTTCGAGTCCTTCGTGCTGCTTCGTAGGTAAGGGGTTCGTTGTGTTTTCAGAGAATTTTGAGTAATGCTTTAGTTTCTGTTGGTGTATAAAATTGATTCGGTATACCGTTTTGCTAGGTGTTCTTTAGGAAATCTGAGACCCTTCGATTGTGTAGCGAAGTTTAAAGGCTGTCGTAGTTGAGGGTAAGCTTTTGAAACGTCTTAGTGCAAGTTTTTCTATTGAAATTACATGTTTGGTTTCATTGTATTTGAGTGGTGACTCAATTGGAATTAAGAAATTGAGTTTGATTGTGGGCGTTTTATTTTCGATTTTAGGTACTGTTCACTTCGGGGGTGCGTTTTCTTCAAAAACAAACCAGGTGTGTAATGAAAACGCGAGAAAACGAGGTTCGACGAAAGTAAAAAAAGTGGCTTGTCAATGCCACACGACCATGTGACAAGTGAGTGTATGGCTATATGGGTCACACGGATTAGGCCGATTTGGGTGTGTGGGCCACACGAGCGTGTGGGCCATGGGCCAAGCCGTGTGTGCTACACGAGCAGGGCCAATTTGGTCGTGTGGGCCAAAAGTTCTCAAAATTTCCCTAGGGTGGCACACGTCGGTCTGATCGACTATGGGCCTTCTATAGGGTCGGTAAGGGCAAACCAAACCCTAATGCATGAGATCTGTTAATTTGAGTTTATGTGTATGTATGTCTTTGTTATGTTACACACTAAGTTTTGCAAACTCACATCTGTTTGTCTGTTCTGTTCAGGTAATCCTCAGACATAGGCGGGTCGGTGCGACGGAGACTTAGCGGTGACCACTAGTCTAGAAACTGTCTTTTAATTAACGGATTTATTTAAATTTCTGGTTTTATTGGGAGTTTTTTAATTTTGGGACTCTCCAGACTTTTTGGGTTTGTTATTGGTTTTAGTTTGGTTAAGTTTTTCTAAAACACACAATAAACAATTTTACGGAAATAACGGTTTCAAGCAAATAAACGTTTTAAAAATACAAACTCGGTTTTCAAAAATATAGCGACTACTAAATATCCATTGCAAAGTATGTTTTCTTTTTAAAAGAGAAACTATCGATGGTTTCTTTATTAA
>CM025143.1:7190051-7202000 GCA_013467495.1 Gossypium gossypioides | reverse complement strand
TCTTTTCTTTTATGTATTTTCTTTTATTATTATTATTTAACTAATTTTTACTTATTCTCATTTTTATTTATAATTTGTGTTTCTCTTGTGTCTAGATCCGGGTTTCCGCATCACTAACTACCTTTTGCTATTCCAAATGATAATAGCATCCTCTATATTGGGTCAAATTAAGAAATAATTGGGCTAGTTTTAATTGGGTTGAAGGTCAGTATTGAGAACGAGTTAGTGAAACGGTGCGCATCAAGTTTAAGTGAAATGGAGTGTTTCAAGGGAAGACTGTACTATTTGTTTTTCTATTATTCCTAACTACAAGATATTTCATTTATCTTCCCTATATATCAGCATGTAATTGACAGTATTGGTTATGAATGGAAAATTGTCAACACACTTTTCTCATCTGATTTTCTTCCTCTTCTTTTCTCGATTTTTGCTTCTCCTTTCTATCTTGAATTTCTGGTTCCGATCATAACAAAGGTATCAGAGCTTCAACGTTCCTATGGTTGGGGATGGTGCTACCATGTGTGGGCAAAAGGATATGACCGTACTGTAGCAAGAGTTGGTAAAAGTTCAGGATAAGTTGTCACAACTGGAAGATAAGTAGGATGCCAAATTGCAAGGATTCAAGAAGGATCTATGATTGGAAATACACTCTCTGTTTGAGTAGTTTTTGGGGAATTCTACATCTTCGAGTGCGATGGTTGCTGCCAAAGGAAAAAGGAGTATTAGGAGGGCCACCTCTAGGGTTCCCACCAAAAGATCCTTTGCATATTCTCCCACCACCTCCAAGTACTCACCTACCTCGATTTGGATTCATTAAGGAGCATCCCTATAGGCTCGAATGTCCTCGTTTTGATGGATCATACTATAAGGGTTGGTGGTCAAAACTTAAGCAATACTTTGTAGACAAGGGAGTGCCTGAGTGTGATAAGGTACACACTGTTATATTGTACTTGGAGGGTCGAGCATTGGATTGGCATCATCTTTATGCTTAAAGACATGGGGGACTTCACCTATTGGATTAGCCATGCTATGCTCATAGTTTGAAAGAGCATTTTGGACCAAGCATATTCATGGCCGAACTGGTAACCCTGAAACAACAAGTCTTAATGGAGCATTTTCATGACAAATTTGTAAGTCTTTTAACACAATTGCAATTGCCTGAATCTTATGCTCTTAACATTTTTGTTAGTAAATTAAGGTTGGAAAGAAGTCAATATGTGCAAATTTTTAGACCATGGACATTAGTAGAAACATTTTTTATTGCTAGGCAGGTGAAAGGTATTTTGGGAACTTCTTCCAGGAGAGGATTTCTGACTAGTTCTAATTCACTGTCTCATGTTAGTTCCCCTCCACCTTCTTTCATGACCAGGCCATCTGACTATTCACAACTAAGCTCGACTACTCACTCAGGACACTTAACTCCTACAAAGTCCTCTACTTCAAAAAGATTTACTAAAGGCTTAAGTCCTGCACTGATGGCTGAGAGAAAGCAAAAAGGGTTTTGTTTCTGGTGTGGATCCAAGTATCACACTGGTCACAAGTGTGTCAAAAGTCAATTTTACTAGATGTTATTAGAATCACCAGGTGAAGAGGACATAGAAAAGTTTTAAGAGTGTTAGGAACAGTTGAAGGACTCCAATAGTGAGGGAGAGCAACCATAGATGCCTATTTTGTCCCTACATGCTATTAAGGGGTCTCAAGGTCCTCACACTATGAGGTTTGAGGCAAACATAGGCATTGTTAAGGCCATTTTCCTAGTAGACTCTAGAAGTAGTCATAACTTCTTGGATACTAGGTTAATCACTAGGTTGGCATTACCAATAGGACAACAACAATAGTTGAGGGTCATATTAGCTAATGGTAAACAGTTGTTTACTCGGGGTATTTGCAGGAATGTGGAATGGGAGGTCAAGTAACTAGTTTTGTTGTTGATTTCATGATCCTACCACTGAAAGGGTGTGATGTTGTGCTAGGAATACTATGGCTTCTTTCACTAAGTTCAATAACCTGGAACCTTGGATCTAAGGTGATGCATTTTTCCAAAGGGAATTCCATGCACTATCCAATGCATCCTATCTGGTAACATTGAGTCAAGGACAGGCCACAAGGTGTCTTTCAATGATCCATGGAGAAATGGACCCTTGTGCTTTGCTCATGACCAACACTGGCCAGTTGGCCTTATCAGTAGCCTCTTCTACGGACATACCTGAAGAGTTACAGTTGCTCTTGGATTAGTTTAAAGACATTTTTCAAGTTGTTGTTGGCCTACCTCCACCAAGACTCTAAGACCATAAAATACCCCTTAAGGATGAAGAGGTAGTTGTCAAGGTTAGGCCCCACAGGTATCCCATGGTTCAGAAGTATGAGTTGGAAAGGCTAATTAAGGAGATGCTTCAAACTGGCATAATCAGAGATAGTTGCAACCCCTTTGCTTCTCCAGTGGTCATGGTAAAGAAAACAAATAGAAGCTGGAGACTTTGTGTAGATTATAGGCAGCTCAACTAGTTAATTGTGAAGGATTGATTCCCAATACAAATCATTGAGGGGCTCCTAGATGAGTTAGGGCAGGCCAATACTTTCTCCAAATTGGACTTGATGGCTGGATACCAATAGATCAGAATAATTGAGCCTGACATTCCATAAACAACCTTCAAAACTCATGAAGGTCACTATGAGTTTTTGGTGATGCCTTTTGGCCTCACCAATTCTCCCTCTACCTTCCAAGGACTGATGAACTCCATTTTTTAAGCACATACTAAGGAAGACATTCCTAGTTTTTTTTTTTATGATATCCTGGTATTTTCTTGTAACACCCCTAACTCATCTCCGTTGTCGGATTAGAGTTACAGAGCATTACTGTACAAATTAGAACAATTAACTTCAAAACAAAACAATAATGTCATTTAATATTAATTACCTAAAATTGATTACAAACCAAGCAAATAAATACATTTGGGCCTTAAATTGAGCTTTTGAGGCCCTAAAAATAGTTCAGAAACAATTTGGGGCTAATTTAAAACAATTTGGGAAATTCGGGAAAAAGTTAAAAATTTTGAAAATAGGTGTCACACAGTCGTGTTTCCAGGCCGTGTGACATAGCTCAGACTGTGTAGTGTTCTAACCAAGAGACACAGCCATGCCCCAACCCATGTCTTAAACCATGTAACTCACTAACTTGGGTCACATAACCGTCTCGTAAGCTGTGTGCCAGACTGTGTAACTCTCTGACTTCTGTAACACAGCCATGTCCGTGTGCTAGATCGTGTAACTCACTGAATTGACTCACACGGTCATCTCTTATGCCATGTGATACCCACACATGAAATAATAAATGACACATGGCAATGTAGCCAGGCAATGTGTGTCACACGGCCGTGTGATAGCCCGTGCTACAAGTCGTGTGCTCCATAGTTACACCCTATAAACAAGCCATTTTAAGTCCAAAACTTGCCCAACCATCCACTCCATTTGTGCATACATTCAATATACCTAAACACCTTTGAAACACATATAAACATACTAATTCAATCAACATATTTCTCCTAACCAATATGTCATTCCAAGACACCTCATTTATACCAAAAAAACTTCAACCAAAACAAAGCTATATTGCCACATCTCAAGCACCAAAACCTATCAATTTAGTTACCTAATGACACAAAACATAACCATTCACTTTTCATAATAAACATACCAAAAGGACCATATATTACAAAGTGCTTACAAGTGACCAAAGGACATAAACATACCAAGTTGCTCATTAGCATATTCAAAAACTTCCATTATAAAAAGTTTTATACATGCCATTTATAACCTTGGCCAAAAAAGGTCAAAAAAAACTATCGAAGTGATTGTTGGATATTGTAATAGAACTCCGACAAGTTCCAACTGATTGAGATTTCGATAATCTACGAAACAAAGGAAATTAACAACATAAGCAACTAGTGCTTAGTAAGTTCGTATTAACTAACAAATAAACTTACCTTTCTTAAAATCAAATTATAAATTATGCATAACATCATTACCATGCTCATAAGCTTAATGAAATCCAATGTACATTACTAAACTCACAATTTAGTAAGTTCATACATAATACATATAAGTTCAACCATATCATAGTGAATTTACATGTGCAATGTAATTTACATGTGCATATCATTCATCACATACTTAATTAGTCCCATTTCAATTCATTTGCATTCATCAACTTCACCTTTTTATAAGGTTATGAACAACTATCAATTGGTGTACATGTCTATCCATTAACACTAGCTTACCCATTGAACCGTTTAGAATTACATTGGATACTCGGGAATGCTCACACATAGTGTGCCTTTCCATATAACCCTAATCTTTCTTTTTGAATAGTGCTCACATAAGCTGTGAAATAGGTCTGCTCATACGAGCTGTGGGTCAGAATGTTAGCTACACGATGCTGCTCACACGAGCTATGGAGAATCCGTAACAAATGTAGGACCTCAACCATCAATAAGACATCCAAGACCTCAACCCAAAGCATGAAATCCCTAATGACATGTCATTCGTGTCCTAAGAATTCTTAAGGTTGAAATGGGATTATTTAACCGTCAATTATTCAAAACATCGATATATATATTCAAGTCATTTTATAATGAAAATAATATAACAAATAATCAATTAAACTATCATTAATAAGATTATAATTTATACAAACTTACCTCAATAACTATAGTCGCAAAAGTAGAGTTGGAAACTAATCCAAAGCTTTTGTTTTTCCCCGATTTAAGTCCAGTTGTTGCTTATTTTGATCTAAATAAATAATTTCATTCAATTAAGTACTTTAAATAACCTCAAGTATTCAATTCAATCTATAATTCATATTATCATAAAATTACAAATTTACCCCTCCTATTTTAACTTTTTCACTATTTAGTCCATAAACTCGTAACTTGAAATTTAGCCATTTTAACTTAAACCCATGATAACTGATTCTTCCCTAAGCTTAAATAATCTACATTTTTCCATTATTCCATACAATAAACATGGAATTTTCCACTTAAACAAATTAGTCATTAAACCTTAAAGTTACTAAATTCACTTAATAAAACATGTCCATATAACAACTAACTTTAATTATCTATCAATTAACTTCACTAAAACATCAAATTCATTCATGGCACATCCCTCAACCTTTAACATTTTTGCAAATTAACCCCTAGGCTAAGTAGTTTAAGCTAAAACGAGTTCAAAAACATAAAGATCACTAAAAATGAGACAAAAAATACATGCCATGCAAAAACAATGAGCTTGGCCAAATGTTCTCCCTTCAGCAATGGAGATTTTGGTTTTGGGAAAAAAAAACAAAGAATATGATACTTCATTCATCTTTTAATTAAGTTGTTTAATTTATTTACTAATTTACCTTTTTACCCTTATTATAATTAAAAATTTTCAACTAACCTATGTCCATAACTATCCACTAACATGATTTATAGCATATTTACTCACTAAGTCCATTAATTCATCTTACTAAGACTATTTAATCCACTTAACTAATAGAACTCAACTTTTACACCATTTCAATTTAATCCCTCTTTCCTAATTACCCATTTAAACTTCAAAATTTCTTTATGAAAATTTAACACTACCTTAAATTAACCATATAGACATTAAATAAATATTAAAATAATAACTCACTTGTCAAAATTGTGGTCCCGAAACCACAGTTTACGACACCACTAAAATCAGGCTATTACAACTCTCCCCCTAAAGGAATTTTCGTCCCCGAAAATCTTACTAGAAAATAGGTTCGAGTATTGCACTTTCATAGCTTCTTCTGGTTCCTAGGTAGCTTCCTCAACCCCATGGAAATGCCAGAGAACTTTTACCAAAGCTATTTGTTTATTTCTTAATTCTCTAACATCTCGAGCTACAATTTTTATCGGTTCTTCATTGTATAACATATCTGGTTGAATTTCTACATCAATAGGTGAAATCATGTGTGAAGGGTTAGATCAATACCTCCGTAACATCAATACATGAAACACGTTGTGAATTTTCTCTAATTCAAATGGTAAAGCTAAACGGTAAGCTACTAGCCCAATTCTCTTGATGATCTCATACGGCCCAATGAATCGTGGACTTAGCTTCCTTTTTCGGCCAAAATAGAGAACTTTCTCCAAGGTAATACTTTTAAGAACACTTTGTTGCCAATTTGAAATTCAATATCTTTTCTTTTCAAATCCGCATAAGATTTTTGACGATTAGAAGTATCTTTCAATCAATCACGAATTACTTTGACTTTTTCTTCAGTTTCTCAAATCAAATCAACACCGAAAAAAAATTTTTCACTCAATTTAGTCAAATATAATGGAGTTCTACATTTTCGACCATACAAGGCGTCATATGGCGCCATTTTAATACTCGCTTGATAACTATTATTATAAGCAAACTCAGTCAACGAAAGAAATGTTTCACAGTTGCCCTCAAACTCTAAAATGTAACAATGGAGCATCTCCTCGAGTATTTGTATCACTCACTCAGACTGACCATCGGTCTATAGATGGAATGTTGTACTAAAATGTAGTCTAGTACCCAAAGCTTTGTGTAATTTACTCCAAAATCTAGAAGTAAACTGTGAATCTCTATCAGAAATAATAAACATTATCACACCATACAGTCTAACAATCTCAGAAACGTATAATTCTGCCAGCTTCTTAAGTGAATAATCCGTACGTACTGGAATGAAATGTGTGGATTTAGTCAAATGATCAACAATAAACCCAAATAACATCCTTCTTTCGCAGAGACAAGGGTAACCCTAATACAAAATCCATTGTAACTCGTTCCCATTTCCATTCTAGAATCATAACAGGCTGTAGTAGTCCAGAAGGTACTTGATGCTCGGCTTTGACTTACTGACAAATCAAACATTTAGATAAAAATTTTGAAATTTCATGTTTCATACTTGGCCACCAATACATTTGTTTCAAATCACCGTACATTTTGTTACTACCAAGGTGAATTGAATAATTACTACTGTGAGCTTCCTATAAAATCTTCTGTATAATATCAAAATTTCTCGAGACACAAATTCTGTTTCGGAAATATAAATTACCATCAGAACTAACATGAAATTCCGAATCATGTCTTTTCAATCTGTTCTCATTTAGCAATCAACTCAGAATCACTTTTTTGAGCTTCAAAAATTTGTTGCAGAAATATCGGTTTAACTTTTAATTCAGCTAAAATGGAACCATCATCAATCAACATCAATCAAGTATTCAAAACTCGCAAAGCAAATAAAGATTTTCTACTTAAAGCATCAGCAACAACATTAGCTTTTCCTGGATGATAATCGATGATCAAATCGTAATCTTTTAGCAGTTCAAACCATCTATGTTGTCTCAAATTTAGTTCTTTTTGGGACATCAAATACTTCAGGCTTTTGTGATCCGTGAAGATGTGACATTTTTCTCTGTACAAATAGTGTCGCCAGATTTTTAATGCAAACACAATAGCTGCAAGTCCAAATCATGAGTCATGTAATTTCTCTCATGCGGTTTCAATTGACGAGAAGCATAAGCTACCACTTTGCCTTCTTGCATCAAGACACAACCTAAACCATTAAGTGAAGTATCGCTATAGATCGGAAATTCCTTACCGGACTCTACCTGAATCAACATAGGGGCTTCAATCAACAAAACTTTCAATTAATCAAAACTTTGCTAACATTTTTCAGACCATTCAAACTTAACATCTTTCTGGAGTAGCTTTGTCAACGGTGTAGAAATAATCGTAAACCCTTTAACAAATCACCGATAATATCTGGCTAAACCCAAGAAACTCTGATCTCTGAAGCATTTCTCAGAAGCTTCTAGTCTATAATTGCTGATATTTTACTCGGATCCACTCTAATACCATCCGTCGATACAACATGTCCTACAAATCCAACTTCTCGCAGCCATAACTCACATTTGCTAAATTTAGCGAATAACTGTTTCTCACGCAAAGTTTGCAATATTACCCTCAAATGTTGTGCATGCTCGATTTCATCTCAAGAATAAATCAAAATATCATCAATGAATACAACCACAAATCTATCTAAATACGGTCAGAATATTATGTTCTTCAAATCCATAAACACAGCAGGTGCATTTGTTAAACCGAATGGCATAACTAAAAATTCATAATGTCCGTACCTGGTCCTAAAAGTAGTTTTCAGAACATCAGAATCTTTAACCCATAGTTGATAATATCGAGAATGGAGATAAATCTTTGAAAACACTATTGCACCTTTCAATTGATCTAACAAATTATCGATACGCAACAATAGATATTTATTTTTTATTGTTAATTTATTAAGTTGTCTATAGTCAATACACAATTGCATTGACTTGTCCTTTATCTTAACAAACAGTATAGGAGCACCCTAGGAAGAAATTTAGGCCGAACAAATCCTCTATCTGACAATTCTTGCAACTATGCTTTTAACTCTTTCAATTCTGCAGATGCCATTCTATACGGAGCTATCGATATCAGAGAAGTTCCCAATATTAACTCAATAGCAAATTCAACCTCTCTCACTGGCTATAACCCTAGTAACTCTTCTGGAAACACATCCGAGAACTCACAAACAGTCGGAACTTACTCTAATTTCAATTTTTAAAGCCCTAGAATCAAGTATATAAGCTAGATACGCCTCACAACCTTTCTTGACATAATTTTGAGCTAACATAGTTGAATGGTATTAGTTGTATTGTCATCTCTATTTGGTTCAACCCAGATTATTTAACCATTCTGACATTCCAATAAAATTTTCTTTCGTTTACAATTTACAACAGTATCATGTAAAGTCAACCAATCCATGCCAAGAATCACATTAAACTCATCAAATGGTAATAACATCAAATCAGTTGGAAAGTTGCAATCCCTAATCTCCAGGGGACAGTTTCTACAAACTTTATCAACTAACACATACTGGCCTAATGGATTAGTTACTTTGATCACAAATTCAGTTGACTCAAAAAGTATTTTCTTATCCGACACTAAGGTTGTGCATATATATGAATGTGTTGACCTCAGGTCAATCAAAGCATTAACATTAGTATCAAAGATAGAAAATGTATCCATAATCATATCAGGCGCCGAAGCTTCTTTGTGAGCTTGAATTGCATAAGCCCTAGCCGGTGCCCGAGCCTCAGATCTAACTATAGAATCTTTTGTTCCACTTTGACTATTTCCTGGATTACCGTTGTTTCTAGGGGCCTCCCTCTCGTAGCCGTGTTACTCAACCATGTGTTCTGAGCTTTCTCTCTATCAGACCTTTTAGGTCAGTCTCGAAGAAAATGATCATATGAACTGCATTTAAAGCAAAATTCATCCATCAATCTACACTCTCTGAAATGTTGTCTATTGCATTGATTACATTCAAGCTTACTATTGCGACACTCCCCACATTCGCTATAGAGGTAGCCTGGGGTCTCAAACTCAATTGTTGTTTCCTTTTATCTCTTCTGAAAAATTCAGTTGAAGCTAATGTACGATTGTGAAATTCTTTCGATTTCTTCGATGGAGATGAAAATGATTTTCTCATCGGCCGTTTACCTGTGTCACGAGCCTCAAAATATGCCTTTCTTTTAGCTTTACTAAGTTCTTCAGCCTTATGCGCTCGATCCACCAATACCACAAATTCTTTCAGTTTCAAAATTCCCACTAACAATTTGATATCTTCATTTAAACCATCTTCAAACCAAGCACACATAACCGCTTCCATTGGGATACATTCCCAAGCATACTTTCTAAGTTGCACGAATTTTCTTTCATATTTCGCTACAGATCTACGGCCTTGCTTCAGCTCTAAGAACTATTTCCATTTCTTGTCAAGATATCTATGACTGATGTATTTCTTTTTAAAATTCAGTTTGAAAGAAATCCCAATTCATGCGATCTTTTGGTACCACCACTATTAAAGTATTCCACCACTGATACGCTGAGTCTTTTAGCAACGGTATCGTACATTTCAAACTATCAGTAGGAGAGCAGGACAATTCATCGAAAAATCTAATAATATTCTCTAACCAGAACTCAACTTTTTTTGGATCATCTTCTGCAGTACCACGAAACTCTTCTACCCCATAGTTACAAATTTTGTCAACCGGAGGTCTATTCACTCATATCTATTCTAAACCTTGAGGAATAGAGGGGATAGGTTGGGGTACAGAGGGGCTGGAGGTCGTTGAGTCATAGGGTTTGTTCTAACAAATTCAGAAAACCACTCAGACATCATATGGAAGAAGGATTCTTTCGCCTCACTTCCCCAACCCTCAGATATGGGCCAACTACTAGCTGCTCCTTATACGGAGGCTTACACAGTACTTTCAGCCTCATCAGAATCAGCCCGGTTGGATGACATCTTTTGTCTATATGAAAACATAATTCACTTTGAGTCAGGAGATATCACACTACCATAGGTTATAAAATGACATGTATTCTATACTCTATACCATCTACGTTTAGCCCGAGAACTAACTAAATTGTAGCTCTGATATAACAAAATGCAACACCCATAACCCATCTCCGTTGTCAAATTATGGTTACGGAGCATTACCATACAAATAAAAACAATTAACTTTAAATCAAATCAATAATGTCATTTAATATTAATTACCTAAAACTCATTACAAACCTAGAAAGCATATACATTTGGGCCTTAAATCGAGCCTCTAAGGCCATAAAAATAGTTCAAAAATAATTTGGGGCTAATTTAAAACAATTTAGTAAATTTGGGAAAAATTTGAAAATTTTTAAAACAGGGGTCACACGGCTATGTGGCCAAGCCGTGTGTAACATCCCTAACCCGTATCCGTCGCTGGGACAGGGTTACGGAGCATTACCAGACAAAAAAAATAGTAAACCCTTCAAATCATACATTAATACAAACATAATAAAATTTCATTCAATTACATTCATATTGTCCTTTAATCAAGCCCTCGAAGCCCTAAAAATACTATAGAAACAATCCAGGACTAAATCAGAAAATTTCAAAATATTAGGAAAAAGTTGTAAATTTTGGACTGCAGGGGTCACACGGCCATATGACTCACACGGCTAAGACATACGCCCATGTCTCAAGCCGTGTGGACATTCAAAATAGGGACACACGGCTGTGTCCCATACGTGTCCATGCCCGTGTAACTCACTGACTTGGATCACATGGCCAAGCCATACGTCCGTTGCCAAGATATGTACCCCTCGAAATGACCTTACACGCTCATGTGTCAAGCCATGTGCTAGACCGTGTAACTGCCTGACTTGTATGCATTGAACCTATAGGGGACACACGGCTGTGTCGCATGGCCGTGTGTCACATACGGCTGAGACACACGCCCGTGTCTCAGGTCGTGTGGCCCCAAAATGAACCTTAAGTCACAAGTTTACCATTTCAAGTTGCTTAGACTTTAAGAAACTCAAATACTAACCAAAATACCAATTCAAAATGACATTAATCGAGCCAAAAACACATCAAAATCCAACCTAATAAGTGTCTAACCAATGTACCCTCATTGGTACCACAAGTATATACAATTTTACAACAAAATAAACATTGATTCAATTCATCAATTCACTCAAGCAATACCTAATCAATATACCTATCAAAGGTACCACAATCACAACAATTCAATTATATATACAACATACATACTAGCATAACAACTATACCTAATTCTCCTATAATATGTAAGCTGGTTATTTGCACAAAATATCATTCATAATATTTACTTAAGCCAAACCTTAACCAAAACAACACAAGAGCCTATACATGCCATATAATCTGAATTAAACGTTTCAAAAACTATCGAGATGAGCTGGATAGTGTGACTTGAGTGCCGATCCGATCATCCAACCTCCCGAGAATCTACAATGACATTAAACAACACAAGTAAGCTTAATGAAGCTTAGTAAGTTCGA
>CM025143.1:7161896-7174531 GCA_013467495.1 Gossypium gossypioides | reverse complement strand
CCTTTCTCTCCTCATGATGATGATTAGAGTAGCTTTTTAAGTTTGTATTTTTCATATCATTGTTCATCACATTTGCACTATTACTTTTGCTCATTTCCTATGTCTATGGCTACTTAAGTAATAGTGCAAATATGATGAACAATGATATGAAAAATGCAAACTTAAAAAGCTACTCTAATCATCATCATGAGGAGAGAAAAGAGGTGTAACACCCCAAACCCAACCTAGATGTTACAGCCAAATCTGGAGATGTTATGTAAAACATTGTAAACTCTATTTACACAAAAACTCGGTTTATTTGAAAGCATATCTTACTTAGTTGTTTTATTAAAAATGTTGTTTGTTTACATTCTTCTAAAAGTGTATAACTTTGCAACGGAAATTATTAGAAAGTTGAATTTTGGAAAACACAATTTGTTGTTTTGAAATTATTTGTTTTGTAGAAAAATGAACATTGTCGATAAAACGTTTAAACAACGTCACGCGAAAAATAGAAATAAAGTTCAAAACCAAAACAATCCAAAATGTCCAAGCAGTCCAAAATTTATAAAACTCTCAAACTTAAATTTAAATAAATTAAATTTATGAATATATTATTATAATCGAGCTCCCGTCGCACCGACTCACCTAAGTTTGAAGATTACCTGAAAGTGATAGACAACAAAAAGTGAGTTTTTATAACTGTGTGTAACAAATTACACAAAAGTCAATCAATTATAAATTTATATATTAATCAGAAACAGAGTTTTTCAAAACATAACAAATGTAGAAATATAATCCCAACACACCATATGGGGTATTATATACCCATCCAACCTTACACACCACATAGTGTTGGTATGATATTTCTCAGAATATTTGCAGTTGAGCTGCCAGTTTATTAGGCAAGTTATTACCGTTTACAGAAATATGTATGGCTAAGCCACCAAATACGGTAGGTTATTAAACTGCCCACACTTCCTCTGTATAACAAACCTCATCCCAGATGCAAATGTAGAACTAACAAATATCAAATATGCCTACGATGTACATGCTTATAATGGCAGATACAGAACATATATATATTCAGATAAACATAGCATATTACAGATTTTACCTATCTTATTTCATTTCAAATATACACATTTACAACAAATTTTTGCTAAACATACCGATCTTACGGAAGGCCTATGATCGATCCAAACGATGTTTACGGTCCTAGGGAAAATTTTTAAATTGTGAGCCCACACGGCCTAATTGGCCAGCTCGTGTGGCCCACAAGGCCCAAATAGCCCAGATTGTGTGTCACACACGGCCTGGCATACGGTCGTGTGGCGTCGACTGTGTAGTTTTTTGGCTTTCGCCGTTTGTTGTTTTCCGTGTTTTTCATTACACACCTAATCTGATTTTAACAAGTAATCAACTACGAGATTTTTAGAACCTACACGCATCAAATAGAGCACCAGATCAGTAACAAAAATGAACGATTAAAGGAAAAATTCCTCGATTTTTCACAATAACAGTACTAAACGAAACCTCAATTGAATACCACACAAACACCACAACCCCCAAATCAGTACCAAAACTTACCTTTGCACGAAAACAAAAACACCCCAAGCATTGATCGATCCATGACCTTCACCTAAATAATCCAAACAATCAATATCGAAAAACGCTGGACTTAAACCCAATTTAGCAAGATAACAAATAACGAAATGAAAGACTTCACTCGTAGGAAAAATATATATTGAACAAACTTACGTAAAAACCAAATTATCAAACCCTACCGACGACCACCACCAAAATTAAATAAAACAATAACCCAAATCAAGAAGAACCAAAATATCAAAAGTAAAGAAAAAAAGAAAGAACAAGCAAAACAAAGAAAAACAAAGAACAGAGTGCAATAGCAGGAAATGCAAGTAGCGATGTGAAATGAGGGCGAGGGAGAATCACGTGATATTCTTATCTCACTACCTAACAAATATTTGTAAAAGAGTTTAAATTAAATCTAAACTCATCCACAAACTTGATAAAAAGAATAAAATATTCCTTACGTATACGAAGACTTAAACATGAAACCTCAAGCAAATACACCAAACACATAACCACCCAACTAGAGCAAATCACATGAAAAAAACCAACAAATTAGAACTTAAATTTTTGGGATGTTACAGGAGGTGTCGAAGGAAAATGAGTAATGAGATATGTTATTTTCATCTCTAATGTCGACAATCAAGAGTTAACATCATCTCGATGAGATCTAAACTTTGATATTTTTTTTATTTATGTTAGTTTTATATTCATTCGTTTTTCATATATTTTTTTGAATAAACCATCTTTTTCTCCTCAAACTTTATTTTTCTTTTTTGATATAACAAAAAATTGGGAGAAAAAAAGGTAAATTGATTGATTAATATTATGCTACCTTATGCAAATTATGTGACCATTTTCTTCAAAGTAAAAATGAATCTCAAATTTTGAAAATGTATGTTAATTTTTTATTTAGGCCTTAAATTGAAAATAACTTTTATTAAGGGGGAGCAATATATTCAAAAACAAATTTACCAAATGTTTGTTATATCAAAAAGGGGGAGATTGTTAAACTAAGCTTTATTTGATAATTTGTTTCGGTATAACAAATTGAAGTGTTTTTGAATAAATTGACAAAATGATTTTTCAATTAAATTCTAAGAGACAAAATTTTATATCTTTACTTTGAACCCTTAGAAAATTTTTAAATCAACTTCAAAATCAAGTTAAAATGATTTTAACAAAGTAAAAATTCTTTTAACTTGTCAAAATATTTTTCAAACAAGTTAGAACAGCTTTAGGCATAAATGTATCGATACCTTTTTGGCCAAGTATATCGATACCCCTTAGAAAAATGGTACCAATTTTACATTATGTTTTTCACAAATTCAGCTAAGTATCGATTCGGTATCGATACCTTTTATATGGTATCAATAAAATATGTTTGGTATCGATATTTCAACTTCAATGATTATTGGATTTAACATTTATTGCAAAAAATATTGATACATTTTTATTTGGTATCAATATTTATTGTTGTAGATGAATTAAATGCTCTGATTTTCACATCCCCAACGACTCTATTCATATGTCCAACAACCACAAAGGTTGGAATTCAATTTAGGGGTATAAATACCAGCTTCCAAAGATCCTACAATAACAAAAAAACATACTCAAGCAAAAATCATCAATCAAACAACATTTGTGCCAAATACTTCTATATCTTTCTTTCATACACTTGTGATTTTTATTTCCATTCTTTTGCTCATTGTGCTTAATTTGCAAACACATTGATCTTGTAATGATTAGTTCTTTGTTTGTTTCTTTGTATCTCTTTGAAAGGGTTTGTGTCTTAAGATTTGGGTAAAAACCTTAAGAGAGTTGTAAGGCTAAACTTTGTCCTCAAAGGTTGATCAAATTAGTGAATTTGGAGAAATCCTTAGTTGTGGAAAGCTAAGGTAGTGGAGTAGGTAATTGGGGCCGAACCACTCTGAATTGTTGTGTTCAATATTCTATCATTTCTCTCTAGCTTTCCTAAATTTTTAAAAGCCAATTCATCCCTCTCTTAACAATTTCGGTTTGATCATTTGAGCTAACAAAAAGTGATTATCAGAGTTGAGCAACATCATTTTTCAAGGTCTTAGTGGATTGATTGTTTTGTAAAGACTTTTTGGCCTTTTTAGTAGCTTTTGGAATATACCTAGGCCTTTACATCATCTTTATAGATGTTTGTAACGAAACTTATGTTGTTTTGGTTATATGATGTTTTGGTACATGTTATAGATGTTGAAAAAATTCGGTTAAGAAATCAATTATTTAGTTATAGAGGAAGTTTAAATTTTTGCTTAAAACAAGTCGTTGTGTTATTTATATCAATAAACCTAAACTAGAATTATACTTGTGTTTTTTGTAAGGTGTACTAAAGTCAATCCAGAATTTCAACTAAATGATCTTCTCCTCTATCCTCGAACCACAAATTGGGTCAAGTGTGGGTTCAAACAACGCGAACCAAGTCACCGAATGAAACTATTTACTTACTTTCAATGGAAAAGTAAATCTCTCTATAAACTGATAGTTATTCACAATTCCGAAAAAATAGAATTTATTCTTCGTAAATAAATTACCACTACTTTCTGGTAGAATAACAATGTATAGAATGTGTGTAAATAACTCTACTGATACTCTATTTATATATAGAGTTCTAGTTGAATAAGTCTTGAATAAATAATATTATTTTAATAAAAAACACACTCATACTCTAAAAGTAGGAGAAAGGGGTGGTGACACACCCCAAGATATACTAGAGTTTGTTGCCCCTTGTCATATACAAAGCCATATTGGGCCTTTCATGTATTGAGTCCAATTATATGTGCTTCATGGACTTTTAACCCAACATTTTTTAATTTATTCAATCCAATATTTATCTTTGATTACCCAAAATAAATATTATTTAATCAATTAAATTAACTAAATTAATTTCTTAATTAAATAATTTTCTCAACCCACTTCTAATTCCATTAAAATCATAGCAACTTTAACGTAATAGAATCTATGAGAAAATATATTTAATTTCCTTATTCAATCAAATTCATAATGACTAATTAATTTAATTCCATCTTTGAACTTCAATATTATAATTAAATAATAATCTGAAGAACCTTAAATTAATTCTTAATTCATTTTTGTACTTAGTGAGAAAACATATTCACTGAGAATAGTAATATGTGTGATCTATTTATCTTACTTAATTGATTCCATTCATTTCTATTAATTGGTTCTACATGCAATTCACTTATAGTTATCTTGAGCTAGTAGAATGACCGATTAGACATATATGATTAGGGATGAAATAATTTATAAATTAAGTTTCAGCTTTCGCCTATTAATTATAACATTATTTAGTCACGAAGTAATTGCACTAAACTATCGTGACTGAGCTAGCTCATATTATATACCATTACGAAAGCTACTTAATAAATGATTGTCCAATGGCCTTGTCATAAGTATATTATCCTCATAAGATATCCTTAATCTCTTTAGGATAAATCTGTTCCCCCAATATAATCTTATTTTATCTCATGGTAATCATTACATTTTCCTTTATGAAAAGTCAATTAATATAAAAATATTAATTAAATCATTTATCACAAAGACAAATGATCCTAGTCACGTTTACTTTTTATCTATAATATAATGCCGATGAGAGGATATCATTTACCCTTATTAGGTTATGAATTCCACAGTTGTTGAATGATGCTATATACTGTAAAAGTTGTATACCCAACATACCAGCTTTCGATTCCTTATCTATTTTAACTCAAGCTTTCATTTACATCAAAGTATACAAGTCACGCATATATAGTCAATCATTCACCCAGATTAAGAAATTTTATACTATGAACATCACAAGTGAATAAATCCACAAACAGATTTAGGATCTATTCTACATAGGTTTTGTTCGATGTATTATTAGTCTAATTAGTTACATCTATGTCTTTTTCTTCTGAGAGTCATCTGCTCCGGTACCCAAGACAAGATATATCCCCAACTGGACTTGATAGACGACATATAGTCTTTCAATCGATTTGCTCATTTCCAATTAGACTAAGGACATATGCTATTCAATCAACATTTATCACATCTTGGAAACTGGGTCGGCAGTATTGGCATTAAATTATAGATTAAAAATAGAGTAAATAGAAAACAAGTTAGTAATTAGGATTAAAAAGGAATAGTAGCTAAAGTAGATAACTTAAACATGTAAATTAGGACTAATGGTTAGTGGGGGATTTATTAAAAAAAAGGTAAAATTATGAGGGATCTATAGGATAAATAAACCAATTTTATAAATGAATTTGGCTATAAAAGCCAACACTGCTCATTTTCTTCCTTACGTTTTAATTTTTTTTTTATTTTCTTTCTTTTCACACTTTCTTCACTTCAAAAGTTGTTGCATCTGGTAGCTAATTTTCCTTCAAAATTTTCTTGTGCATTATATTTTCTAAGCAACCAAACACCATTTTTTTTCTTAAAATTTGGTTCGGTTATTGAGCAAACCACTCGGGAGTTCTGAAGGATAGCTAGATAGAAAGTAAACAGTCTATTTTCATATCAAATCAGCATGAAATGCTTTTGACTAGAGTATTCACAGTATAGATAGGAATTATAAAAAACCTTTTTTTTATAAGTTGTTTGGCTTAAAAAAATAGTGGATCCACATACCAAACAACTCACTCACTAAACTGTTTATGTGCAAACTGTTATATACGATATATTTGTAAGTGAGTTGTTTGGTATGCAAATTATTTATGTGTTTTCTTGTGCTGTACACATGTGTATTCACTGAGCTTTCCCAAGCTCATCCATTTACTTTCTTTTCCCTTTCAGATAAGTAGTGCACGGGTTAGCGAGGAGGGTGGCAGTTCAGTGATCCATCGCACAAATTTTCTTTCTACAGTATGTGTGCCAAGATTATAAAACCCTAAGAAGGCAATGTGAGAGATTCTCGAACTAAAGACTTAGAATGGGACCTAGATAATTTGGGACAATTTAAAAAACATTTTTCAAGGGTTGTAAATGGACTTTTCAGACTATTTAATTTTTGGGACTTTTTAATCTCTGTGTTTGCTTGTTTGGTTAAAATTGCTGCTTGAATTATATGATACTGCTTATACAAACTAACGAGACATTTTGTAGCTAGTAGAGCATGCTGAAATTCAGGTACGCCTTATTCCACTGATTGTATGACTTATTGTTTGATTTAGAAAAACATGCTCTTAGGACTAAATGCTTGTATGAAAAATTCTGTATATGTATGATGAGTATGGATGGTTGGTGTGAATTGTAGATGTTTAACGAAGAGTCATCTCGGTGGCTAATGTGTCGCTCGAAATTCAGGTCGGGCCGTCCTGACCGGGTTTGGGTGTCACATTTAGTGGTATTAGAGTCAGGTTTACATATATATAAGATAATAATATAAATAAATAAAAGTTTTAACATCTTTGGACAAAAATAATCTAGAGTGAAAATTAGTTGTAAATGGGGTAGGAACATGAAAATATTACCTTCTTGAAAATGTTTTCTTAAAAACATTACTTTGGATCACTTGCCACTTCTCACTTTCCCATTTTTCTTTAAATTAAAGTAAAAAATAGTTAGAGATGCCTCTTAGACGCGGGCGTCTAGCTGCGAATGTACCGGTAGAACCACCACCGGGACAAGCTACACTTAAAACTAGTTTCAAGCCCTTGGTCTAAGCACTGATTAGGGCATTCCAAAGTATAGTCGGTGGGAACCCTGCCCCAGCTGCTAGAGGTTTTCCACTCAAATGACTCCGGGCCATGGGTGGTAAAGAATTTCAGTGAGCAAAAAGAGTTGATCTGACGATTGCTGAATATTGTTTAGAGAGTGTTGAGAGGATTCCTGAGCATATAGGATGCTCGAGTGAGTATAAATCGGGTTGCACCGTATCCTTACTAAATGGTAAAGCTCATCGTTGGTGAAATACAATAAAGAGGGGGACCACTACTGATCATTTGACTTGGGAGTTCTTTTTTGAGTCCTTTCGAAAGAAGTACTTGGGAGAGCAGTACCTGGATACAAGGAAGAGAGAGTTTTTGGATATGGTTCAGGTAACCATGTCCATGGCTGAGTATGAGTTCGAGTTTGTGCGGCTCAGAAAGTATACTCCGGAGATGGTGTTCTTTGAGAGGGAGAGGTGTAAGAGGTTTCGATTTTGGCTAAATTAAGATATTCGAGTATACCTAGTATTATAAAGCCTAGAGGTCTTCGATGATTCGGTATAAAGGGCTAAAATTGTGGAGGAGACGCTAGCCGAGCCACCTAGATTGGTTGCCACTAAGACTAAGAAGAGGGGCTCTGATAGGTCAGAGTCATCCGAGAGGCCAGACAAGAGAGGTCGAGAGATTAAAAGGTTCAATAGGAATGATCAACGGGATTCTCATTCGAGTTACACCAGACTGCAAAGTACAACAGTAGTTGTTTCGGGTGGATCAGTCAGGTTTTCGGTGTGTCAACACTGCGAGCGTAGGTATCCAAGAATGTGCTAGAGGGTGTTTGGGGCATGTCTGTACTGCGGGTTAAAGGAGCATCAAATTCATAACTGCCTAATGAGAGATGAGATGGCCCAAACTGTAGTATCTGCTAGAGGTCAAGGTTGAGGTCGTGGTGGTAATAGGAGACCAATGGGTCAGAGATCAGTCGCCCATACTATAGCTGCATCAACTGAGTCAGGTGGACTTGCTCATGTTTATGCTATGAGGGAGCCACAAGAGCGCTCGACGACGCTGATAGATCTGGGTTCTACTTATTTATATATTGTGAGCGATTTGGATGGTGAGTTACGAATTCCGGTAGAGACCATTAGTCATGGCATGGTAATGACTAGGAAGAAGTGTTTTAGTCGATCAGGTGTATCGAAGGTGTTCGTTGGCAGTGTAAGGATACACTTTTTTCGTGGATCTGATGGAGCTATCATTTTATGAGTTTAACGTAATTCTCAGGATGGATTGGTTGACAGAGCATGGGGCAAGAATCAATTTCGAGACGAAGTGTCTTAGTTTGAGAGTCGAGGGTGGATTAGAGATTGTAGTCATAGGAAAGAGACCAAAATTCTTCTCTAATATGATGTCCATGACTAAGGCTGAAAAGCTTATGAGTAATGGTTATGAAGCTTACTTAACCTATGTTCTTAATTCTGGGAGTAAAGGTTTGGGAGTTTAGGATATTTGCGCTGTAAAGGATTTTCTTGACATTTTTCCAGAGGAGTTACCTGGTTTGTCGCCAGATCAGGAAGTTGAGTTCGATATTGAAGTTTATCTTGGTACCGCACTGGTGTCCATTGCACCTTATCGAATGGCACCGAAAGAACTCAAGGAGTTGAAGATCCAGTTGTAATAACTATTAGATTGAAGGTTTATTTGACCGAGCGTATCTCTTTGGAGTGCACCTGTGTTATTTGTAAAAAGGAAAGATGGTATCTTGAGATTGTGTATTGATTATCGACAGTTGAACAAGCTAGCTATCAAGAATAAGTATCTATTGCCTCGAATTGATGACCTATTTGATCAGTTCAGGGGAGCGATGGTGTTTTCAAAGATTGATTTGAGGTCTGGGTATTATCAAACCAAAGTGAAAGAGGCTGATGTCCTAAAGACTGTGTTCAGGAATCGATACGGGCATTTTGAGTTTCTGGTTATGCCGTTTGGATTGGCGGATGCACCTGCAATGTTCATGGACCTAATGAACTGAGTTTTTCACTCGCATCTGGATCAATTTGTAGTTGTTTTATAGATTATTTTCTCGTGTATTCCCGTACTGAGGATGATCATGATGCACATCTACGAGTTTTTTTTATATTTTACAAGAGAAATAGATGTATGCGAAGTTAAGTAAGTGCGAGTTCTAGCTTTGGGAAGTGATGTTTCTCGGGCATGTGGTGTCTTCCGAAGGAATTCGTGTGGATCTAAAGAAGGTTGAGGCTATTCTAGAGTGGAAGTAAACAAAGAGCATTACTAAGGTCCATAGTTTTCGTAGATTACTGGGTACTATCATAGATTCGTTGAGGGGTTCTCTATTATAGCTGCACCCTTAATGAAACTACTTCGGAAGAATGAGCTGTTTGAGTGGACTGAGGAAAGACAAATATGTTTTGATAAGCTGAAAACAATGTTGACCGAGGCGCTAGGGTTGGTTCAACCTAAGTCTGGAAAATAGTATGTTGTCTATAGTGATGCGTCGTATACAGGACTCGGATGTGTATTAATGTAGGATGGGAAGGTGGTAGCATATGCTTTGAAACAATTGAGGCCACATGAGCGTAATTACCCAACCCATGATTTAGAGATAGTTGCTGTAGTCTTTGCACTCAAGGTTTGGCATTACTATCTTTATGGTGAGAGGTGTGTTATCTACACCTATCACAAGAGTCTTAAGTATCTCTTATCCCAGAATGAGTTGAACTTGAGATAGAGGCGCTGGATTGAGTTACTAAAGGATTATGATTGTGTGATTGAATATCACCCTAGCAAAGTGAATGTGGTTGCTGATACTTTGATTCGAAAGTCGATGGTTGAATTGTGAGTCATTTTTGCACGATTGAGTTTAACCAGTGATGGTAGGTTGTTGGTCGAGCTCTAGGTGAAGCTAACTTTGTCTAGTCAAATTAAGGAGAGGTAGTTAGTGGATGAGTTCTTAGTGAAAAAGATTCGGTAAGTTGAGGATGGTAGCGGTAGAGAGTTTGAGCTGAACTCTAATGGCATCTTGAGTTTCCGTGGGAGACTATGTGTTCTTATTGATGAAGAACTTAGGCATGCAATTCTTACTAAGGTGCATAGTAGCCCCTATGCTATGCACCCTGGTAGTATGAAGATGTATTAGGATCTTAAGGAGTTGTATTGGTGGCCTGGATTGAAGCGGGATGTTATCGATTTCATGGGCCATTGTATGGTTTGTTAGAGGGTGAAAGCAGAACATCAACATCCTTCAGGTTTGTTGCAATCGATATAGATTTTGGAATGGAAGTGGGAGAGGATCACGATGGATTTTGTTTTCGATTTGCCATTGACTCTAGGGAAGAAAGATTCGATTTGGGTAATTGTTGATCGGTTCTCCAAGAGTGTGTATTTTCTAGCAGTGCGTATTTATTATGAGGATATGTTGCACAGCTGTGTCATTGAGTTTGGTGGTAGTTAGGAGCAATATCTGCCTTTAAGGGAATTTGATTACAATAATAGTTATCAATCGAGTATTCATATGGTACCGTTCAAGGCACTATATGGTAGGAGATGTAAAACTCCACTTTGATTCGGGAGACTGCAGAGAAGGTGAAACTGATTAGTGATAGACTAAAAGCCAGTTCTGATAGGAAAAATTCTTATGTAAATCTAAAACGTCGTGATATCGAGTTTCAGGTTGGGGATCGAGTGTTCCTTAAGGTTTCACCTTGGAAGAAAGCTCTAAGATTTGGACAAAAAGGGAAGTTGAGTCCGAGATTTATTGGGCCTTACGAGGTTATTAAGAGGATGGGATCAGTAGCATATCGACTCAAATTACCGATTGAACTTGAGCGTATCCACGATGTATTGCATGTGTCTCTATTGCGTAAGTATCGATCTGATCCGTCACATGTATTTTCGATTAGGGAGATCAAGGTTCAACCTGATCTTACTTAAGAAGAGAAACTAGTTGAGATCTTAGCTCATGAGGTTAAGGTGTTGCATAATAAAAACATACCTTTGGTAAAGGTTTTGTGGCGTAACCACAAGACTAAGGAAGCTACTTGAGAAATCGAGGATGCGATGAGACGATAGTATCCTTATCTATTTGGTTCAAGTAATTTCGGGGACGAAATTCTTTTAGAGGGGGAGAGTTGTCAAATCCTTGAAACTGAGTTGATAGTATTGACATTAAATTGTAGATTAAAAATAGAGTAAATAGAAAACACGTTAGTAATTAGGATTAAAAAGGAATAGAAGCTAAAGTAGAGAACTTAAATAGGTAAATTAGGACTAATGGTTAGTGGGGGATTTATTAAGACAAAGGTAAAATTAGGAGGTATCTATAGAATAAATAAACCAATTTTATAAATGAATTTGGCTATAAAAGCCAACACTGCTCATTTTCTTCCTCATGTTTTAGTTTCTTTTTTTTGTTATTATTTTCTTTGTTTTCACACTTTCTTCACTTTAAAATTTGTTGCATCTGGTAGTTATTTTTCCTTTAAAATTTTCTTGCGCATTATATTTTCTAAGCAACTAAACACCATTTTTCTTCTTAGACTTTGGTTCTGTTATTGAGCAGACCACTCAGAAGTTCCGAGGGATAGCTAGATCGAAGGTAAACAATCTATTTTCATATCAAATCCGCATGAAATACTTTTGACTAGAGTATTTACGGTATATATAGGAATTATAAAAAATCTTTGTTTTTTGTTTTTCGTAAATGTTTGGCTTAAAGAAAATAGTGGATCGAAGCTGGCAAAGCTATGAAATGTCTTCTAAAATGATTTTCAAAGAGCTTTAATAAAAATAAAGGTTTACGATCCGATTTAGCAAAGATTTTAAGAAAACTTATAAATTGAAGGATTTTACTCTTGAGGAAGACGATGAACAGTGATTATTTTTGAAAGAATAGAGTTTAGCGGGGTTACCTTTAATTAATAGTCTAGATCTGCAAATACATGTAAGTTAGAAGGGTTAAAAGTTAGGAAATGAGGTAAGTATTAGAACAATAAAACTTTGTAGGAGATAACGTAAGTAGTGGGCTTTTGTTGAGTAGTGAATGAATTAAATTGTTTTAGACAAAATGTGATGTATATTTGTTCATGCGAAGCTAAACATGCTAGGGGAGCATCAACTAACAGAGACAAGGCAAGGAGAAGGTCACATAATCAATGTTGTGGTGAACCAAGGTTAGTACTTTGTGTACTGCACTTGAAAACGAGGTTGTGCACAACAGGAAATCAAGTAAGACGTGCGAACCCTTTTATTTAATGTGTGAACCCTGGCATGTACATACGACCCCTACTAGATTTTCATGCGAACCCTGTGGTAATTTGATGTGAGCTCAGAGTTATGATCTGTGAACCATGCTTTTAAATTTTG